>OX101788.1:19829142-19914266 GCA_944452715.1 Ophion slaviceki
ATGTTTTTTTTTCGAAGGGGACTCGAGAAACCATCGAAACGTATTTTTTTCTGTCGCTGAATCTCCACGAAAGACCCTTGGAAAAAAACAACTCATCTTATAATTGTCACTCGGTGTTTGTATGTGTATATGTGCGTGCGTGTGTGTGTGTGTGTGTGTGTGTGCGTGTGTGTGTGTGCGTGTGTGTGTGTGCGCGTGTGTGTGTGTGTGTGTGTGTGTGTGTGTGTGTGTGTGTGTGTGTGTGTGTGTGTGTGTGTGTGTGTGTGTGTGTGTGTGTGTGTGTGTGTGTGACGAAGTGCAAGTGCAGCCTATTATCTGCTGTGCTAGACTGTCCTTAGTTTGTGTCGGAGTTGTGTGCTATGCATCTCTCTCTCGCTCTCCCTCTCTCTCTCTCTCTCTCTCTCTCTCTCTCTCTCTCTCTCTCTCTCTCTCTCTCTCCCTCCGTCCCTCTCTCCGACCCCTCATACTCTCACTCTTTCTCTCTCTCACTATCCTGTTGCCCGATCCCCGAGAGTAGCTATAGAACTCCCCGCAAAATGGCTAGTTACATGATCCATTCATTATATAAGAACAATCGTCGCGCGGTTTTATAATGGACGTTCCATCATTCCGTGGAAGTTGTGGCCAGGGACGGGGAGGAGGAGAGAAGAGATCTCTCTGAAGGGCAAAGCCGATCTTGCGCGCTTGTGCATCCATGCAGAGACAATTGCCGGAGAAAAAGAGGAGAGAGAGAGAGAGATCGCGATTTGCGCTAGATCCCTCAATTCTTCATCGGCAACGTTCCACATAGATCGCGACTGCACGGCAAGATCTTTAATATACGAACAACTTTAATGATCTTCCCCCTCCCCCCGTTGTAAGAAGGAGCGACGCAGAGGTACACACGTTATGTCTTGGCGTAATCCACAATACAGTAACTCAATTCTTTCGAAAGCGCTATTAATTGTACCTACGAGCATCCCGCGATCACGTATCTCCGAGGAAAACTCAAGTACTCTTTGCTAAAGAGATCCGCGAAAGAGACTTGCACTTTTCTGTCGTTGATTCTTTTTTTTTTGGTTTTTTTCGTTCCTTTTTTTTTATTCACTTCGAGTCGAGTGGGTGTGCCGAGGACGACAACGACGCGGTGCTGCATAGACCTCGCCGCATGCTCATCACGCTATCTCGCATATGTGTATTATGCATGTGTATGCAAAAATACACACATGCGCACCCATATTTACTGGGTTTCGTAACGGGTTGTCCCGCCTCTCACGAATCTCTCTCGCTCTTTCTCTATCGCTCTCCCTTTTTCTCTCTTTCTCTCACTCTTTCTCTCTCTCCGTCTCTCTCTTTCTCTTGGACTGTTCTGTATTTTTATTCTTTTTATTATTGTTACTACTTAATATTTCATATTATGGCTGTTCTTTAAATTTATCGTTAATTAGTTTTAAGATTTATATATTACATTCTTATTTGTGTTTCGATCCAATTGTTGTTTTTGTTGAATTTGAATTTTTATTCGATTTTAATTATTTGTAATTTTTATGTAATTTTATATTTATTCACTTTTAGTTTTTTTCAATTTTATCTAATTTTTATTTGAATTTTAACCTCAATTTTCATTTCCATCTTATTTTTATTGTGTAAATTGATATAAGTTGTCTCGTATGCAGCATTCGTAAAAATTGCATCGTAGCATGCTAGGGTATAAATGAATTTTCATTTAATTTCTCTCTCTCTCTCTCTCTCTCTCTCTCTCTCTCTCTCTCTCTCTCTCTCCCTCCCTCCCTCCTTCTTTCGCTTTTCCTTTCGTTGCACCTTCAAATACCGCGTAAGCATTATGTTTCGGTCACACGGGAATTAAATTTAAAAACGACCCTAGAATTCTACATTGCGCATATACATAGGTACTTCATGTATTTGTATCAAGAAAATATAGGGTGTCTTAAAATTACCTGACATTTGAATTTATTAATAACACGTATCATTTACTTGAAAAATGGGAATATTTCAATTTTAAAATAAGATCCAAACCCTTAAGAGACACCCTTTACTGTATCCGCGAATGTCGAGATCTGATTCTAGATGATCTCGAAGAATTGTTGCTGTGGATTTTTAATTTTATTTTTTCCATAGTCTTGATTCAAACAATTTGATTTTGTAAGAACCACAAACGCACGATCAAAATTAGATCCAAGTAGACATTACACTACAAATAAACTTTTTCCCGAGATTTATGAACAAATATAACAAACGAAAACATTCTTACACTATCGGTTTAAGTTTTTCTAAGTTGCTTTACTCTTATTTTTATGTATTTGAATGATTTCCTAAATAAAGCAAACTTTTTCAAACAAACAAAAAAACCAAAAGCGATCGATCTCGAGAGACACGGCGCGAGAACTTGTAGAAGAAAATGTTATTCGACACGACACGGTGGGACGAGTTTTTGGACGAAAAACGTGAGATACCGTTACGATCGCGGTAGAAAGACGCGATTTTTCGTACACATTGTGTAGCTAATTATTCATTGATTCGGAATTATCGTCTGTTCAGCTTTTGCCGAAGTCGATAATTTTTCTTAGCTTGGGAGGGAGAAAATCACGACTGTGCTGTTAAAGAACGCGGCGATGGCTCATATTTCCTGGGGTTTTTTTACTTGCGGACTCATTCATAGTTTTTCGAAGAAGCTGTTTATTTTAGATTTTTTTCGAATGCGTCAAATATCGTAACAAGTCAGTTTTTAATATCGGTCCATGTTGGCTGTAAAAAAGTCCCAATATACGTGCTCATACCAAAATTAAGGGGCTACATTTACCTAGAGACACGAAAAAAAAAAAATTGACCAAATTCGGAATTCTTTTATCTGGGAATCGATTAGTGAAAAAAACCGCATTTTTTCAGCATAAAGCTGCATATAGTACGGCCCAAAAAAAATCACCGAAAAATACAGAAAAACGCCAAAAACATGGACGATGATACTATTTTCAAAGTCGGTGGACATGGTAACTCGAGTATCACTGGATGGATTGTTTCCAAATTTACAGGAGATACGAGGAGAAACATTTAAAGGTCGTTGACGATCTCACTTTTTTAAAATCCCCCTTCATTTTTCAATAGTTACCTAAAAATGACGACAATTTTTCATAGATTTTGTATGGTCAAGTTTCAATCCATCGCCATTTTGTAAAAAAAAATTATTTTCAAAATCGACGATCGTCAACGACTCGTACTTATTGTTAACTTGAATAACCCGTTTGGTTTTTAGATATCAGATGGACCGTTTAAGCTGGAGAGTGTCCACCACCAAACATCGCGAAAAAATGTCATCATTTGCCGGCGGTCATATTTTTGTTGTTTTTCTGTAATTGTTGATGTTTTTTTTCAAAGGCTCTCAATATATGTACCTTTATGTTAAAAAAAGCTTCTTATTCACCAACCTGCCATAAAAAAAAAAACGAAAATCAGCCATTTTTTTCGGGTCTCGCGACAGATGAAGCCCCTCAATAATTGCGTTTCGAGGTCGATAAAAAAAAGGAGAAATAAAGTGTTTCGGTTCGCCAGTAAAGTAGGCGTCGGAGATTTTCATGGTCACGATCATTCTGATTTCGAGTCAAACGTGCTTATCGAGGAAGTCCGGGCCAATTCTCAGATTTTTTTCCCTCCCAAGTGATAAAGTGTCACAAATTCGTTGTTTGCTTTGGAAATTCTCTCGCCTTCTCTCGGTCTATTTTATCTTGGTTTTTTTCGGTCGACACGTGTATTGGAGATTTTTAAAAAGCGTTTCGTATCTGCCGTACGTTAACTCTAATACACTGACATAAAGACACGGGCGTAGAGCATCAAACGAGCCACGCGCGTCGTTCAGTTATTCATGTGATTGCGAATCGTGTGGGGGCGATAAAATATCGCCCTTTCTCTCTCTCTCTCTCTCTCTCTCTCTCTCTCTCTCTCACTCTCTCTTTTTCTATTTGTCTTCCCCTATCTATATAATTACGCACCCACGTATGTGTGTGCGTATATATATTTATATATATCCACGATTTTGTTAGTTATCCCCTCCCATTGTTTTCTGTGTAGCGCTATGAAGTGACGATCGAGCATTTAATCATGCAGGCCACTTAGAAATCGGCGACTGCGGATAAAATCGCGATTACGCATCTCGAACGTACACATGCGAGATAATGAAAGAACATTTTCCAGGCTCTCATTTCTCGTTCTTCTCGGACCGTTTTTCGACGATCGAAGACCCCGTGTCTCTCGCTTACATATACTACCGGTAAACAATTTCCCGACACTTCAGATAATTACCAAACTTTCGATCACTTTGGATAATTGCATAATTATGTTAGAATAACATAATTCGTTATATACAGCTATGTAGTATCTTCGTAAAATAGTAAATCAAATGAATTATATTATTCTAAGATTGTTTGGCAATTATCCAGTGGACGAAAGTGTATATTCGATGTATACACAACATACCCTTGCGGGTTTTTACGTACCACCCTTCCAGTTTCAACCCTTTCCTATCACTCCCTATCCACACGACAATATCGATTTTTAGTTTTCAACGGATTCTCAAAATATGGGACTCCAAAAATATTCTATGAAAATTTTCGATCCGTTCAAAATTGAGACAGTTACGAGCGTTTATAGGTCCCGCGAAACGACGAACTTTAAGGAGGTTCGAGTGGTCCAGTTGAGTCAAATGACGGTTAAGAAATGTTTCTTTTTCTCAATGTATCTCAAAAAATGCATACGAGGTTTATTCTGTAGATGCTAGTGTAATTTTTCATGAAATGTATAATTAATGGGCAAAATTATGCATTTTTATTACGTGAAAAAGGAAAAACTTGTGTTGCTACCAACTTGAATATGTATAACATTATCGACGATTATTATTAAAGAAATGCGTCAGTGAATTATACCTATTTATATTTATGTCGCGGCAATATTTATAATTACCATCAATTAATATTAAGTGCTGCAAAAATACGGCAACGTCGCGGACGTTGAGGTTGGCAGCAATGCTCTTCATTCACCAGCCAAGATTCGTAATCTTTTATCAAACCTTGATGATTCAATATTGAATGTATACGGATTCCGATGGGCAAGATGGGTTTTTTTCGATCTAAATGTTTCCAAAGATTTAGTTTACGTTATTCCGATGTTAGAAATTATTTATTCTGATACTAAATAGCCAAAAACCTAATCGCACGTAAAATTTACATACATTCAACTATTTTTCATCTGTAATATTTTGGGGTGAAAAAAATTGTAGAGACTCAGTATAGTCTGCACAATAAAGTAAATATATATATATTTAAAATGTCTTGGATTGTGGGCAACGCTCCAACCTCCTTAAAAGCGTTTTTCTCAAAATGATTTTTTCAAGATCGATGATCGCGATTTCTCAAAAATCACTGCACCGATCAACTTTAAATTTGACAAACTTCTTTGAGACATCAAAACGCAGTGCTTGAACGAATGAATTTTTTTTTCGATGCATACTTTTCTTTGTCAACGAAAATAGAGCGTTTTTTTTACCGAAATTCGATACTTGCACTTTGGACGGCGTTCATTTTTTCATTAATCAATATTTTAGTAAATCCTTCGTCCAAGCACCAGATAATTTCATGTAAAAACTAAATGGTTTTTTTTTTTATTTTGGACCCTTTGTTTGCGAGCAGCAGTGGTCACAGCAAAGGACGTTTCTCACAAACCATGGTATCTGCCACATTTATAAATATTATTCGTTACAAAAATTGTAAAAAATACTGAAAACCATACTCTTCAATGTGAGAAAAAAAATCGATAACTGGCCCACGTTTTCCCGTGCATCGGCCATGCTCAACGTTGTTTGACTCGGAGAACCACCGGCGCCGAACACGCTGCTTTTCACGCCGAAGTTCGCATCGTTGGAGCGCAACGGAAATTCTATTTTATTTTTTTCTTCCCCATTTGTATTGCCATCTGAAACATTTTTCGATAGTTTTACGTTGTACGTCTCAAATGAAGATGTTAGAAAAGGTTCGCCGTAGCTTTGATCCGTGCAAAAAAAAGCAATGAGAAATAAATGATTGTTGTTGCATCCCAACAATGCAAACGTCCATATCGTAGCCGAACCCCGAACGCCAATCCACCAGTGTCGACAGCTGCATTACAAAGGGTATCTCAAAATGACCTGACATTTAAATTTATTAATAAAACATATTGTTTATCTCAAAACTACGAATATTTTCATTTTAATATAAGATACAAACGTGGAGGTTATGTGTGGAACACAATATCCGATAAATGGCCGCCTCGTCCCTGTTTGCAAACCTTTACTCTTTCAATGTAATTTTCAATAACATTTTCGCACAATTGCGGACCAATTCCATTGAGGGGTCTTTGTCGCCTCAGACGCTGAAAGGAGGCCATTTTCATGAATTTTTTTGATAGGTTTATATTGTAGATATTGATATAAAAGTTGTTACACTTTTGAAATACATTAAAAAAATTATTTATGTATTTAAGTCACTATATATAGACGAAAATAGTAGTTAAAAAAATTTCCTAAAAGAAATTGTAGGTCTGCGCTGTTGATGAAATCTCGGAGATGGAACATCCGAAATAAAAAATCTAACGGTTTTAGATTCAGTATGTTAAGGGGTTACGATGTTCGGCCACTCTAGAGGCCGAAAAAAGGCGTTTTGGGGATTTTTTTCAGAAAAAACTACAACATAAATCGAGATTACAAAAAAAGGGTGTTGATCATACATATCAGTGACTGTATACAATATTTTTTTTGAAACGATTAATTTCAAAATGATGGCTGCGCAGCGTTTATCTCGAAACTGCATTTTTTAAGTTGGCCGGAAACATAACTCAGACAATTTTCAACCGATTCACTTGAAATGTTGAATATATCTTGAAAAATCAATTGTCTATGGAAGTACGTAGGATTTTTTTTTATATTGAGTAGTTCATTTGTTATTAACAATAACCTGACAATAATTTTGCACTTTCCAAAAATTTACCTAAAAAATCGTCAGATAATTGTTAATAACAAACGAACTATGCAATATAAAAAAAAATCCTACGTACTTCCATAGACGATGTATTTTTCAAGATATATTTACCATTTCAAGTGAATCGGTTGAAAATTGTCTGAGTTATGTTTCCGGCCAACTTAAAAAATGCAGTTTTGAGATAAGCGCTGCACAGCCGCCATTTTGAAATTAATCGCTTCAAAAAAATTATTGCATGCAGTCACTGATATGTATGATAAACACCCTTTTTTGTAATCTCGATTTATTTTGTAGTTTTTCTAAAAAAAAATCCTCACAAAGCCAATTTTTTCGGCCTCTAGAGTGGCCTAAGACCTTAATGGCCACAGTGCATATCATATGCAAAAATAACAAAATGGCGGACATTTTTCGAAAAAACAAAAAATCCGTTTTTTTTTCACCGTTTTTGGCAAACAAATAGTAAATATTAAAATTTAAAAAATCCTTGATATGCGCTATAGCTATAGTTATAAAGAATATGTGGTTTAAATTTCATGAGGATCGGTTCAGTAGTTTCGAAGATTTTATCAACAAGCCGTACAAAAACGTTGTTTCGAGAAAAACGCGTTTCAAGTTTGTCTAGGTTACATAAATGGATACATTTTTTTTTAATTTACTTCAAAAGTGTATTTATAAAGTGCAACAACTTTTATATCAATATCTATAATATAAAGCTGTGAAAAAAAAATCATGAAAATGTTGCGTCCCATTGCTTCCTTGAGCTCCGGAATGGTCCGTGGATCATTGGCATAAACTTATCATTTCAGACAACCCCAAAGAAGGAAGTCCAATGGCGTCAAATCGCATCTTGGTGGCCAATTCACATCGCCGCGGGGCGAGATAACGCGACGACGAAACTTCGTCTGCAATAACTATGCAGTAACAATGCAGCAAATAACAATTCTCCATGACCAAACCTCAATACTTCCTGACGCCAGTTGTCAAAGATCAGTACTCTACGTTCACCACAAAAAAAAATGGCGCGCAATAAAAAATGTCAGGTCATTTTGAGACACGCTTCATTTCCCTCTCGCCCTGGTCCTCTTTCATGTGAATTTCCACTCGTTCCACAATTTCTCAATGCCCAGTCTCATTATTCGTTTTTCTTAAAGTGAAAAAGCGATGAAAAATACTTTGGCTATTGGTCGGCCACGGCCTTTCCGTCTGGAGGTTCGAGTCCTCGAACAGGGACGGCGAGACTTAAAATATTTCTAAGAGACCTCTTAATCTACCTGTAATAGTTGTTATTACGTTGGCACACACGTGGTATTTAGACGGCCTTCGTCGCTCTTGCCCGAGGGCCCCTATACTCTCGCTAATGTTTGCTTCCTCTCGCTTCGCCCTCCTCGTCCTTTTTTTCGCGTTTGTAGGAGGATGAAAAAAAAACGAATCCCTTCTCGTTCGTTCTCATCACGGATCGCCATTCAGACGATCACCGTCTGCACACGTATATGTATTGGGGGAGGAAAAAAATGACGCGTGTATTGGCTGCTGCCGGTGGTGATCCTGCTGGCCACTAGTTGCGCAACTCGCGGCGATCGTGCAGCACGATACATAATAATGCATTCGAGGAGAGCAGGAGAGGAAGAGGCGGAAAAAAACTGAGAGAAGGAAGAAGAAACATATACGCAAAGATACAGAAACAGTTCGACAAAGCGAATTCTTTTTTTTGTCCATTGTGATCCTTTCACTTTGCACCGCCGTCATCCTCGTTGACGACGACGTTCCCACGTGTTTTTTTTTTTTTTTTCAATAATCTTTTGTAAATTTCCTCCTGCTGCCACCTGCTTTTTCTTGCTTCTGCGAAATGTTCTTGTAGCCTTGTCGCGCAGTCCGATATTTCCATTATGCTCGCGAGAAAACGATTGTTTAATTGCTCATGCGAAAAAAAAGTAGGTGCCGATTGAAAATTGTTGTATTTTTTGCAATTGTTTTTGCGACGTTTCGAAACGTTGGGAAATACGAGCGCGTTTGGGTTTGTAGGTTCATACATTTTTCTTTCCTGTGGCAGGGCAGAGCTTGCGAACGAAAGTACAGTTTTTTTCCTGCTGTCGCTTATCGTGCTATTTTTCTCATTGCAATCAGTGAGCGGCAATAATGTGACGGTTGTGCAGCCACCTTGGGACGTAGGTAGAAACACGACGTTGCGACACCTGTAATCTGCGGACAGAAGATCGCTCAACTTCGAAATACTTTGAGACCACTGTATACGTTTACCACTGTAACGAGTCGAAACATCGATTTTTTTTTTGCATTTCCGCAAAGCTGCATATTCAATAATATGTGGGGAAAAAACTCAAGTTGGGATATTAAAAATTGACTTACGGACGATTTAGGGAGAGTAGAGAGCGCAACGATTTACGTATAGTAAAACTTTCGATCGCCTTTTTCGCGAGCCGACTTTTCTGAAATTTCGTATTTTTCAAGCGCTCGAATGTGAATAAAAATTTCGCTGAAATTACACAATTGTTTTTCAACAATTTTTGTAAAAAAAAATTATTTTATTTTTCAGACCAACCATTGTTACGTAATCGATCCGGCCGTTGGACCACATTTTTTATGCAGAGACTCTATTATACCTCAATAAAGTTGTTAATTTTGTATTTAAAAAAATGTACACCAAATAAGTTCAATGTATGCTTAATAATATACCTTTTTCAAAATTCCAAATAAATGATCTAGCAGACAAAAAAGAATGGTAAAAACTACCTTTTTCGGCCCATTACAGTGGTGTCCTCCTTTAAGGGGTTACCCGCACTTGCGATTTTGAAAAAATCGATTTTTTTTATTGCATTTTTTGAAGTGCAATTTGAAGTGCAGTTTTTTTTATGCCCGGAATAGATGACTCTATGTAAGTTTACAAAAAAAAATATTTTCTTCGTGTAAACTGAAATTGAAACTTTAAACGCGTTTTTCTCAAAATGGCATTTCTGAAGTCGGTGACCAAGATTACTCGAACACTTATGAACCGATCTTCTTGAAATTTTAGAGGCTTATTTAATACATAAAAATGTAGTCTTTAATCGTTCCATTTTTTTTCGTTAAAATCGAACCATTAACTTTGACGGTCCGCCATTTTGTGAAAAATGAATATTTTTTAAAATCCTTCGATTAAAGACTAGTTTATACTTATATTTGACTAAATCCATGCGCATTTTTTTTTCAGATGATCCACTTCGCCGCAATGTTGGTCACCGCTAACCGTGTATATAAAAACATTATTTCATTGACGGCCATTTGCCACTAAACAATGTAATATTTTTCAATAAAAAAAATACTGAAAGTTCTTCAAGATGTATTTTTTAAGATGGTATATTGATCGATTAGAAAAGTTTTGTAGTTTTCTTTAAAAAAATTCATGAAAAAGGCCTTTTTTGCGCTACAAGTGGGGGTAACGCCTTAAAGTACTTTAGAATTTTTTTTTAAGTCTCGCCAATCGCGAATTTATTAATTTTGTTATTGAGGTAAAGCCAGTAACAAGTGGCGATAAAAATAAATAAATACGTATTATTAATTGGGAGAAAATAAAATGAAGTTTGCAATATCTTTGTCATCGTCTATAGTTGATTGTACCTCGAGAAAAATGATTTTCCTGTTTTTTCCATTCGATTTGGGCCCGTCTCTGGGATGGGCCAGGACCGATGACAGTCGATTATTTTTCCACGCACTCGAGATGTACTCGTGCACATTGTGTGGTGTAACTAGGCGAGAGTACGCGGATAATGTCTCGTGTGACTTGGTTGCACGCTCTGATAGGCGACAATGTGACGTTACGTCCTCCCTTTCCCCTCTTCTCGTCGTCCGGCCTAACAAATGTTTTATTTTGTCTGTCTGATTATTTTACTGACATACATTTCATTTCCCCAATTTCACTAATTTATTTCACTTTTTTATTCAATAATCTCAACAACGTTTCAATTAATTGTTTTTCACTAAAATCCAGTTCACACATTTGACTGTCGTCCGAATACCCGGATAATTCATTTTTCCTGCTTTGGGCAAAAAACGTTCGGGCTGTCAATTTTTTATCAAGAAACGAGTGTATTGACGCGCGCTAATCCAAAACCTCGGACTTTTAAGAGTGTCGAGTCTGCACCGTTGGAATTCAACGAGACTATTTCCCCAGTCTTGCCATTTAAAATTCCATTTTAAAAAACGACGTAACGATTTTCACCGTCCAAGTCCGGAAAAAAAGTCATTAAGGGATCATCACAGTGTAAAATAAAAAAAATCGATTTTTTTTGCACCGTCTGATTGTATAGACGGTTATGAACATGGACCTGGCATTGCCGATTGTTCGTAAGCAGACAATTCGTATGAAAATTCCAGCGTTTTTCTCGAAATGCCGTTTTTCAAAACGTTGTACACTCTCAAAGGAAGAGTTTTCAAGCGCTCCGTCTCAAATTTTGACACAACATTCTTCCCGCCATACTTTATCTTGCTATAAAAGCTTTTTCTTAAAGTAGTTCCTCTGCGAAAATCTCAACCAAAAGTTTACATACCATGTTCATGTTTAAAAGATTGATAATTGGTTTAAATAGTAATAAATAAAATTAAAAACTACGCAATATTGACTCGGTACTAGTAGATAATACGATGGATATCATTTATTGCCGTAAAATATATTTTATATTGTGTTTTTGATCTACTATTGCCAGTAAACTTTTTGCTGGGACTGTCCAGACTTTGCCCCAATTGTTTTTTTTCCAGGCTTTGCCAGGCTTTGCCAGGCTTTGCACCAAAATTGTGAGGGCTTTTCATGGTTATATCTTGGAAACTAGATGGTGAATCATTCTCATTTTTTTTTCACATTATTCGTGATATCTTACTCTAGCTTATCCTCGTTTTTTATCAATTTCTTAATTTTAGTTTTGACGGTAAAATTAATGATGCTCTGTTTGCCAATCATAACGCATCTGTTGCGTGTAAACCAAGCCAACTTTAAGTGTAAATATCTCAGGTTTGGGGTGGTCAAACTTATTCAAATTGCATAGATGTTTGGATAATGTATTGAATAACATATATGTCAAATTTCAACCATTTCTTAATTCAACTCTTCTGTGGAGGTACTACCTTAACGAAACACTTTCGGGAAATAGGCTAAATTCGATGCTTTTTCAAAATGTCGCCATTTTGTCAATTATGATTTTTTAAACACCTCCATAGCAAGATAGCGGTTTTCACGCTGATTATAATATAATACATCTTTTATATTATAATAAAATATATATCAGCGTATAATCTTTTTAAAAACATTGTTTCAGATAATATTTACGACCACAACCGTGTACATCGTGACTACTTTTTTTCGACATATTCAACCATTAAAAAATACGTAAAAAAAAATAAAAATAAACGTTGAAAAATTATTTTCTCTTCTTCACGAGTACTTTGATTTGACATAAAAAATCAGACTGATTAGCGTATTTTGACCATCGAAAAAAAAACCGCGAAGATCACCTATTTTTCGATACGTCACATTGTGATGATCCCTTCGATTCCATTGAGACAAACTCCAGCATCGCGGTCGTTCTCGACACGTTGATGCATCCGAGTGGATAAAATCGCTGAAAAAACCGTGCGAAGTATAAAAATGAATGCTGTATCCGGGATATCGATATCGAACGAGTGGCAATTTTTATATTATCACGGTAATTCTCGGCAGGGTTCGAAAAATTGCATACACGGAGACATTGGATTTCGTGATTTACCTAGTGGACTTGACGTGATGTGCGCTATGACAGTCTTGTAAGATAAAGCCTGGAACGAGGCTATATCCAAAAGAATGGACTATTTGCTCCCGTTGTCGGATCATGCACTGATGCACTATCTATATATACCTCATCGTGCATCCCTGTCACGAGAGTACGTGTGTAGCTCCTTCCCTGCCGATTTATACATGTGCAACGTGCGAGAAAGACCGATCTCGCGCGGACCGTCGCTGGACACTTACGCAATAGAGAGTGATCTCACTTTATAGGTGGGGACTTGCTGTCTATAGAGCTGGAAAGAGAGAAAGAGAAAGAGAGAGAGAAGAGAGAGAGAGAGAGAGAGAGAGGGGGGGGGCGGTGCAGCAACGTGTATCGGACAAGCTGCATGTGCACTCCGTTGCAGCTGGACTGAAATAAGAAGTGGGAGAACAGTTTATAGGGGGAACCCCCCATGGCAATCCCCCGTCCACCCGCACCCTCGACTAAATTCGTGCAACGGATAGCAGCTTTACTCTTACTACTCTATTTTGCTATTCCTCCATACACGGACCTATTTTATACGCGTATGAGTGAGTTCTCTCTCTCTCTCTCTCTCTCTCTCTCTCTCTCTCTCTCTCTCTCTCTCTATCTCTCTGTCTTTCTCTCTCTCTCTCTCTCTTTCTAAGTTTTGCTCTACTCTCCTCGTCGTCGCGCCACACTCATTTTATTTTCTCTCGTCGCTGTCCGACAGACCTTGAGAGACGTATAGGCGGCGCAGGCCGTGTTGTAGCCGCAACTATGGCATTACCACTGTGATCGACACAGTTCCTAGTCAACCTCGTACAATTCAAGCGCTCAATTTTTCATTCGAACGCTTTTTTTCGAATTTTTCATCGGTCCTTTTTCCCTGAAATGGTCAATCTTTACCGGTAGATCTTACAAGAAACAGCATTTGAGTGTCCGCCTTCGATTTTGTTGAATCTCATATATGAGGCATTCCACGTCACTTCAGCCAGTAAAAAAATCCACAAATAATTTTGAAAAATCGAGTTACTTTATTGAAAAATATTCACCGAGTGGCGAAATTTTTTAAAAATTTCTGACGTTTTTTCTCGTTGATTACCATTTTTTAACATTTTTCGATTCAAATGGCTGTATCTTTGGCAGGATTTGACGTATTTACATTCGTAAAAAACGAAAATGTGCGTCTTTTTATAGCCTTCCAGAAAAAAATTGATTTAGATTTTATTGAGCGAGTCGAACGTCCGTTTCAGGGCAAAATATGCAAATATATTTTTTTTTCTCGAGGAAAGACACTCGTTATTTTGTTCTTTTAAATTTCCCCGAATTGTGAATACGAAAAACGGATTTTTGGTATTTTTTATATTATGGGATTCCTAAACACCGTGAAGTAACCGCTATTTTTATATTTTATATTTTTTTATTAATATTCGACTGAAAAGTGTGGAGCAGTCCAAGGCTCCAATACATATGACATATATGTCATATTTATTTCAAAAACCTGGTAAACATACAGCGAATGCTTCACACTCTTCAATCGAATATTAATAAAAAATAAAAAAATAGCTGTTACTTCACGGTGTTTAGGAATCCCATAATATAAGAAATACCAAAAATCTGCTTTCCGTATTCACAATTCGGAGAAATTCTTAAAAATAAAATAACGAGTGTCTATCCTTGACAAAAAAAATAATTTTGCATGTTTTGCCCTGAAACGAACGTTCGACTTGCTCAATAAAATCTAAATCAATTTTTTTCTGGAAGGCTATAAAAAGACGCCCATTTTCGTTTTTTACGAATGTAAATACGTCAAATCCTGCCAAAGATACAGCCATTTGAATGGAAAAATATTTAAAAACTGGTAATCAACGAGAAAAAACGTCAGAAATTTTTTTTAAATGTCGACACTCGGTGAATATTTTTCAATAAAGTAACTCGATTTTTCAAAATTATTTGCGGATTTTTTTTTACTGGCTGAAGTGACGTGGAATGCCTCATATATACTAAAGCATTGAAAACTATTAGACACGTATTTTTTTTTTATCGGCGGAAAAACGTTTGTAAGGGGGTGCGATCCCCTAAAGAAATGCGTGTCACGCCTTAATTTGATTTTTTTTCAATACTTCTATAGTGGATTTTTCATCGCTTTACATTAGAAAAAAGATTGTTTTTTTTGTCGTTCTGATCGGTGGACTGCTTGTGGGTGAAGTTGCAAAAACACTCCTCCGGACGCCTTTCTTTTAGGGGTGGTTTCTCCCCCCTAAAACCGTTTTCTCGCAAGTAAAATAAAATAGGTGCCCAATATTTTTCAATGCTTCGGCTAATATATGAGTTTCAATAAAATCGAAGGCGGACACTAAACTGATGTTTCTTGTTAGTAGCAAATGTTGATTATTCCGAAAATTTTTCGAAAATCGGAAAAATCTTGGACAAACGTTGCGGGAGGGGAGAATGAAAAAATGCGCGGACGAATTTCGTCACACTGGTGCACGGACTAAATTTCGCCGAATATTGTGATAAGTTGGTTTTCCCAAAGAAGGCCTTAACATTTTTTTAGTATTGAATAAAACCACACGATCGACGAAATATATTTGCGGGTATTTTTCGGCAAGGCCGAAGAAAAATATGGAGGTGAAATAATCCTTGGAAGAAAATAAGGGGTTTGGTAAAAATTCGACTTTTTCACTTCCTATTGTAAATAATTGCGATATTCTTCAGTGGTTCCAATTGAGAATATTCATTCGCGGCCATTTTTCGGGCAAACCTTTTTTGTAAATACGTACAAAAATATCCTGTCGAGTCAATTTCGATTCTGTAATGTCCAAAATAATCTGACGTTCGTGATCCACTTTACAAATTTCACGAAATTGGAATATCGAGTTTAGTGGAGTCGGTGATGCAGGGAAAGAAGCTTCTTCATTTTTCTACCAGCTGGAAAGACTCGCGAAGGAAGAGTCGAGGCAAGATAAAATCCAAGACCGAGTCGAAAGAATGGACGAATAATTACTCGACAACGATCCGTAAAGGTCGTGAGTCACGTCCGATAATTCACTGCGCATAAATTACGTTTCATTATTCGTTTTTTTTCTTCTTTCAATTCCCCGTGTCGTCCCGCGCACATGGTATTTTCCTGTTGTCCGCAATCGTTTTTTCTTAATTATTTTCTCTCGTAAGGCAGCTGGGGAACGCAGTAGGGTATTCCAGGCGTATGTACGAACAAAAAGAAAAAAAAACACGTAGTCTTCGGCCGGAATAAGGATAATTAGCAATCTTTTGTTGCCAAGTCATTAGGAAGTTATGTCTCTCTTACATTGTATACGGCTAGTATGCCATACGTATATACATATACGTGTGAATCGTAAATGCGAAATAATCGCTGCTCGAAGCACTTGCAACGCCTGGAAAAGGTATTTTTTTCTAACGATCCTTCGCATGCCCTCGCCTGTGCAGAAATTGTCGTAAGGATCCAATTGGACTCCCATACTTGTCTCTACTTCCTAATAGTGATGCAATGGGCCGTCGCATTGGATCCCTATGCTAAAACGTCACGCTCGTGCGTTGCATGCTCATCGGGATTTCCTATTTGGATCCAATATGCGAATCCAATTTGAGTCCTAAAGGATTCCCACATTATCGAACAGAATCCAATACGATTCTTGATGGATACCATCGCATTCTGTACGTTGAAGTTTCTCAACGAAATTTATAGATATACAATAGGAGTGGGGGTTAAGGGGCCAGTTCACTTTGAAAATTTCGAAAAATCGAAAGCAAGCAAGACTTGAAGAAATCGACGATGATGAGCAATCAGAAGGGATTTTGTACGGTGCAGGAATTGCCGATTGAGTTTAGGTAAGAGTTTTTCATAGTATAAACTTCAAACGCGTTTTTCTCGAAACAATGTTTTCAAAATCTAGCTCCATCGTATCTCTAAAACTAATAAACCGATTCTCTTGAAATTTGAACCACATATTGCAAACATGATTCGCAACAAGATGACCCTCGATGGTTTTAAAATTTTGATTTTTACTCTTTTTTTGCGAAAAACTGCGAAAAACGCGTTTTTTACTTTTTTCATTTTTCGTCTGCCATTTTTTTATTTTTTGATAAAACTTTATATCCGAAGGCCATTTTGTAGCTGGTGCCATACGGAAACTAATGGACTTTGATTTTTTTGTTTCAGACAAGCCGTTGCCGAGTTGTGATGGAGCTACCTAGCCCACCTATTTTTAAGGCGTTACGTTAAACTATAGTTTTTGTACTTAAAAATGAATAAAAATGAATAATTTTGTTTTAAGCCCAACAACTTTTATATTCATATTTTTTATACAATCCTCAAAAAAAAATCGCGAAAATAGCCTTTTTTCGTGGTTCCAAAGTGGATTGGAAGATGTAGCCCCTTAACGGGCTACATCTACCTAGGTGGAAATTGCATTTTCCAAAAATATTTGTATTCGATAGTATCATATTTAAGCTATATTCCTTGAAATGTTTATTGAAATATTCCTAAAATTTAATGAGCTACATTTTTTAACAGTCGGCCGGACGAGCGGTAGCAGCTCCATAAACGCGTTTTTCTCGAAACACTCTTTTCAAAGTCGGTGGACTTGATATCTCGAGAACCACTTGATGGATTGTTTCCAAATTTGAAGGAGGTACGAGGAGAAACATTTAAAGATTATTGACAATCTCACTTTTGTGAAATCGATCTTAAATTTTCAATAGTTACGTAAAAACGACGACTTTTTTCATAGATTTTGTGTGCTCAAGTTTCAATTCGTCGCCACGTTGTTAAAAAAAATGATCGATCGTCAACGACTCGTATTCATTGTAAACTTAAATAATCCGTTTAGTTTTTAGATTTCAGATGGACCGTTTAAGCTGGAGAGTGTCATCTGCTTTTGGTTTTTCGCATGCCATTTCTACAAAAATGACATGAACGGACGATAACTAAGCAACTTTTTTAAGTAATTGCCACGATATGCGTAGTACATTTTTTTAACACCGCAGGCTATCAAAGTCAGATGTTCGAATTGGTTTGTATGAAAATTCTGCGTAAGATCTTTTTTCATAAAGTTGCCTTAAGGGGTCTTCTTACTTTAAACGCTAAAAAGGCTACTTTCATGATTTTTTGATTGGTTTATATTATAGATATTGATGTAAAAGTTGTTGAACTTAAATAAACTTAATATTGATATAAAAGTTGTTGCACTTATTATTAATACACTTTCCAAATACATTTGAAATTTTTATTTATTTATTTAAGTCGCTATTTATAAACGAAAAAGGTACATAAAAAAATGTCCCAAAAAAATTGTAGGTCTGCTCTGTTGATGAAATCTCGGAGATGGATCATCCGAAACGAAAAAATCAAACGATTTTAGATTGAGTATGTTAATGGCTATAGCGCACATCATACGATTTTTGATATAGGCAAAAATAACAAAATGGCGGTCATTTTTCGAAAAAAACGTGTTTTTCCCCTTTTTTGGCAAAAACATAGTAAATATCAAGATTTTAAAAAAATCCTTGATATGCGCTATAGCTATAGCTGTAAAGAATATGTGGTTAAAATTTCGTAAGGATCGGTTCAGTAGTTTCGAAGATTTTATCAACAAGCCGTCGACAAACGCGTTTAAAGTATGTTTGGGTTACATAAATACAAAAAAAAAAACATTTTAAATACATTTCGAAAGTGTATTCTTTAAGTGGAATAACTTTGATATCAATATCTATAATATAAACCTATCAAAAAAATGCATGCAAATAGCTTTTTTTAGCGTCTAAAGTGGGAAAACCCCTTAACATTTAAGGTTAAAAAGAAGACTTTTTTAGATAAAACAAATAACCAAGAGTATTAAAAAAAAAACCGGGTCAAAAAAAGCAATCATTTGTAGAAATGGCATGCGAAAAACCAAAAGCAGATGATTTTTATCTTATATGTATGTGTGTGTGTGTGTGTATATACACACACACACACACACACACACACACACACACACACACACACACACACACACACACACACACACACACACACACACACACACACACACACACACACACACACACACACACACACACACACACACACACACACACACACACACACACATATATATATATACATATACATATATATATATGTACCTTCACCCTCTGCGGTCTCAAATCTTACGAGGTGCGTACGAAAATTGGTATTTGGGTCGTGAGCCTACAGAGTCGAGCCGCGAGCGAGAGTCAACCGTGCTCGGCAAACGCTCGAGCCAGCGCCAGAAGCTTCATTATTCATCGTACCCCGAGAGTTGCACACTCTTTGACGGATGAAAGACGGAGAAATTCCGAAGATCTCGATGAGTTCGCCTTGCACGATCCGCTCGCTCGCTCGCCAAGCCGAGCCGAGACTCCACGTATTTTCCCCAGTCGTATCTACGTACATAAAACCATCAAAGGCTACACGCGCATTGAGGTGGCGGCGATACCTGTTATCGTACGAAGGAATAGCACGTTCGACAAAGTATTCTTATTGTATGGCTGCAAAACTATACTTGACTGTCCATAACGATTACACGAGACTTTTTACGAGGAAGGAAATTTATTCGAACTGTCAAACTCGTGTTGATGCTACTCGAGTGCACACGACACGGGTAACAGGGTCGAAGAAATTTTGAAGTTGCAGTTTAAGAGTCGTCCGCATTGACGTTTACGCGATATTTGTTCTTTACCGCAACTTCTCACTTTAGACGCTAAAAAAGGCTATTTTCATGAATTTTTTTGATAGGTTTATATTATAGATATTGATATAAAAGTTGTTACAATTGATAAATACACTTTCGAAATAAATACAAAATTTTTTAAATGTATTTATTTAACCCAAACAAACTTTAAACGCGTTTTTCTGGACGCAACGTTTTTCGACGGCGTGTTGATAAAATCTTCGACACTACAAAACCGATTCTTATGAAATTTTAACCACATATTCTTCACAACTATGGTTATAGCGCATATCGAGGATTTTTTCAAATTTTGATATTTACTATTTTTTTTGCCAAAAACGGTGAAAAAAACATGTTTTTTTGTTTTTTCGAAAAATGTCCGCCATTTTGTTATTTTTGCATATATCAAAAATTGTATGATATGCGCTATCGCCATTAACATACTAAATCTAAAACCGTTTTATTTTTTATTCCGGATTATCCATCTTCAAGGTTTCATCAGCAGCGCAGACGTACAATTTTTTTAGCACATTTTTTTAACTACCATTTTCGTCTATAAATAGTGACTTAAGGGGTTACCCTCACTTGCGATTTTGAAAAAATCGATTTTTTTATTGCATTTTTTTGAAGTATAAGTGTCCGGGCCCATACTTCTGTATGGGCCCGGAATAGATGACTCTATGTAAGTTTACAAAAAAAAAATATTTTCTTCGTGTAAACTGAAATTGAAACTTTAAACGCGTTTTTCTCAAAATGGCATTTCTGAAGTCGGTGACCCAGATTACTCGAACACTAATGAACCGATCTTCTTGAAATTTTGCAGGCTTATTTAATACATAAAAATGTAGTCTTTAATCGTTCGATTTTTTTTCGTTAAAATCGAACCATTAACTTTAACTGTCCGCCATTTTGTGAAAAATGAATATTTTTTAAAATCCTTCGATTAAAGACTAGTTTATACTTATATTTGACTAAATCCATCCGCATTTTTTTTTTCAGATGATCCACTTCGCCGCGATGTTGGTCACCGCAAACCGTGTATATAAAAACATTATTTCATTGACGGCCATTTGCCACTAAACAATGTGATATTTTTCAATAAAAAAAATACTGAAAGTTCTTCAAGATGTGTTCTTTAAGATGGTATATTGATCGATTAAAAAAGTTTTGTAGTTTTCTTTAAAAAAATTCATGAAAAAGGCCTTTTTTTTGCGCTACAAGTGGGGGTAACGCCTTAAATAAATACATTTAACAAAAATGTATTTCGAAAGTGTATTTATTATGTGTAACAACTTTTATATCAATATCTATAATATAAACCTATCAAAAAAATTCATGAAAATAGCCTTTTTTAGCATCTGAAGTGAGAAAACCCCTTAACCCTACGTTGACACACTGGATCAGGTCAACCGGGATGAACTTGAAATGAAATGCTCGCTTACCCAAACTTGGAAGTTTTTCATAATTTTTACAACAATTCAATTTTTTACTTCCGAAACTTCAATTATGCAGACACGTTAAGAAATGTTTAAAGTGTATCCCTGATTTGTTTTCAATAAAAACCGACCGAAGCGTTGTCAATAGCAGGTGGATGAAGTGCTATCCCGGTCAAATTGTCCCAGTGTCGTGGCCAAATATAAGTGTGTCAACGGAGAGTTTAAAAACATCAATTTTGATATAGTTGGGATATATTTATCGTTTTCGAAAATTTCTTATTTTCATTATTACCCAAAATCATATTCTGCAAATTTGTTTTAGATCGCTAAATATGAATCCTAAAAAACTGTTTTCATGGTTCTCGTAGCTCGAGTCTGCGAAAGAAAATATGGGAAATTGAAAAAAAAATCATTTTCGTTGCATTCCAACGATGGAAACTTCAACGTCATGCCTACTTGCCCACCTACACCGATTGGCCATGCATCAACGCCGGCACTTTTTATCAACAATGATATCTCTATTGTTGATTAAGATTTTTCAATGAAAAAAAACTCAAACTTGGCAAGACTATGAATTGATTGTCTGTAAAATTCCAACATCATCTGAATAACCTCATCAGAGAAAAAAAATTTTATCGGTCCGTTTTTTGTGCTTTAAGATTATGCAGAACAGTTGATACATGAAACTGTGTACGGAAAAACAGCGTTTGAAAAAACCGTTCGCAGGAAGTTTGTAAGAAATTTGGCCGTTGAAAATTGTTTCAAAACATCGAAAGTTCAGTAGAAGTGAGATAGAAGGAGCGAAAGGTGTAGACAAACGTTGCAGTCCAGTGGACTCCATAGCAAGAAGGCTCGTGGATTTATATATATATATATATAAATCCACGAGCGATAGATGAAAGTGAAAGGGAAGGTAGAAAGGGCTGCCGTTTGCTTGATGCTGCTTGCTGCACTTCTCGTTTCTCGCCACATATAACCTCGTACGTTGGTGCACTGTGTCTGACTACTCTCGAACATTGCTTTTATTCCACGAACGCACATACGAACATATGGGCATACGATGCGAATACATACGAGCACAGGACGTTGGTGCGCGGGATCCGTGAGTTTTACAATCTCGCCACGAGGGAGCCCCAATGGAGCGCGGAAACGGGTGAAATATGAATTTACACTGCTGCATCTATCCGCGAGCAATGGCAAAATACACCCAACAGGCGTTATATGTTGCAGACAAAAAGAAAAAAAGACAGAGAGAGGAGGAGATCATACACCTACGTATGGAGTTGAAAAAAGAAAAAGTCGAAATAACTGTGCCTATTGGTGACGTGAGAAGGGAGCAAACCTGCCTTAAGGACACTCACACACACAAAATACAATTGCACTTGCATTTTGTGCAAAGAACGTACTTTTGCCATTCAGCACACCCGACTCTTGTTCGATTCAATCAACTTTCGATACAAACGCTTGTAATTTCATGGATTCAACATATATATATATATATATATATATATATATATATATATATATATATTGATAGCTGCACACCAAAAGCAAACCGGCTACCACTCGATTTTCCAAGCTGTCAATTGCGTTTTTTGCTACCCTTTCTTGCGGCCATTTGGCGTTACAACCGGATCTGTAGGCGCACATCGAGAATATCAGGTTTTGCATATGTACTTTGGTAATATAGAGCTACCCGTGCAGAAATTGTCGTAGGCCTCCAATTGGATCCTCACACTTCTATCCTCAGACTCAAACGTCACGCTCGTACATTAGACTCTAATCGGGATTCCCCATTGAAATCCAATTTACGAATCCAATGCGAATCCTAAAGGATTTTCACATTATCAAACAGAATCCGATACGATTCTTGATGGATCCCAACGCATTCCGTAGGTTTAATTTCGTGCACAAAATATACAGATACTGTATATTTATTATTATTTACTAAATGAGTGGATTCAAAAAAGTATAAATCTTATGATAAAAGCGCTTGAAAATGTGTATCTTGAAACTAGATTTGAATCACATTACTGAAAATCTAGTGTAGTCATGGTTTGTTATTTATTTTACTGCACTTTGACATGTCAGGTTGGTAAGAAAGTCTTGCGACACTAAAGTGCTTGGTTAAATATTTTTCCTAGCATATCATCAGCTTCTTCCGCCTAACACCACATTGAATGTCGAGATCTACTCTACACAATTACAGAGGCTGGCTGAAATTATTAAGTAGAAACGTCGTAAAGGTCGACGAATTCGTCTTCTTCACGATAACGATCGGCCGTACGTAGCTAAACTGACACAAAAAACTATTTCAGAATTAGGATGTGAAGTACTACCACATCCACTATATTCACCGGACTCAGCCCCGTCAGATTATCATTTATTTCGGGCTTTGAAAAATTATTTGAGTGATAAACAATTTGATAATAAAACGGATCTTCAAAATACCCTTGGAGAGTTTTCAGATTCAAGACCTAAGGATTTCTGGACGGCTGGCATTCAAAGTTCACCAGAGCGTTGGACACGAGTTGTAGATATGAAGAGGCAGGCTATATTATAAATTAATCTTATCTTAAGGGGTTACCCCCACTTGCGATTTTGAAAAAATCGATTTTTTTATTGCATTTTTTTGAAGTATAAGTATCCGGGCCCATACTTCCGTATGGGCCCGGAATAGATGACTCTATGTAAGTTTACAAAAAAAAATATTTTCTTCGTGTAAACTGAAATTGAAACTTTAAACGCGTTTTTCTCAAAATGGCATTTCTGAAGTCGGTGACCAAGATTACTCGAACACTAATGAACCGATCTTCTTGAAATTTTGCAGGCTTATTTAATACATAAAAATGTAGTCTTTAATCGTTCGATTTTTTTTTTGAAAAAAATGGCCGTTTTATAGCCAAAAAACGGCCGTTTTTTTTCGTTAAAATCGAATCATTAACTTTGACTGTCCGGCATTTTGTGAAAAATGAATATTTTTTAAAATCCTTCGATTAAAGACTAGTTTATACTTATATTTGACTAAATCCATCCGCATTTTTTTTTCAGATGATCCACTTCGCCGCAATGTTGGTCACCGCAAACCGTGTATATAAAAACATTATTTCATTGACGGCCATTTGCCACTAAACAATATAATATTTTTCAATAAAAAAATTACTGAAAGTTCTTCAAGATGTGTTCTTTAAGATGGTATATTGATCGATTAAAAAAGTTTTGTAGTTTTCTTTAAAAAAATTCATGAAAAAGGCCTTTTTTTGCGCTACAAGTGGGGGTAACGCCTTAATAAAATGTTATCTTTATTTAGAAAAGGTTGTCGTTTGTGTCGCAAGACTTTCTTACCAACCTAATAATAACACCACACTTTTGGTGGTGATGTGACTTTTCACATGTTTTCAATATCGGAATTCAATTGAGATGTACCGCAATATCGGAATACGGACATTTTTAAAAAAAGTTGAATTCCATAGAAAAAAGGCGTTTCAAATCCAATTTTTTATTGATTAAAATGATTAACAAAACAATTTATAGCTCGCTACGCTACAACAATTAGAAAATCACAGTCATTAGTCTTCATAAATCTCAAATTTTTTAATAAATACTTAAATCAATTTCTTTATTATTAAAGAAATTGAAAAAAACTAATCAAAACCTTCTACAGATCGCTACAACTATTACAAAATGACAGTCAATCAGTCTTTATTAATCTGAAATATTGTTTATAGAGTTTTCAAAACGCATATTTTTATTATTAAAATATTTGAAAAATAAAAGCAAAACTTCAACAACTCGTAACAACAGTTGGAAAATCAGTCGATATTAATGTATAATTTCTTAATTAGTCAGTCACTGCCTCAGTGTTCTCAATCACACATTTTTCCTTGCTCCTATTCCTAAAAGCAAAATAATACTATACAAAAACTTTGAGAAACTTTAGGAAACTTCAAAATCGAATAAAATTAAGAACTGGTAACAAGGCAATAACACAAAAAAAACCACTTCTGAGCAAGAGTTTTTAGCTTTTTTTTTCACTAATTCCGATATTATGATATTGGACTATTCAATATCGTAATTTAAATATCGGAAAAATCCTCCCGAGATTTCGATGTTCATACCCTAATTACATCCCTAAAAGGATTTTTTTTGCCAGATCCAACAAATTCCGGTTAGAATTTTGAATAAAAATGCTCACTGCGTCAATTCGGAAATATCGTTAAATCCACTTGAATTTGGACTCTCTGCGTACGACGTCCCTATTAAATCCCTGTAGGGATGTGGCAGCCCCCATGGAAATTTATATACACAAAAATATACTGCAAATTTATTTTATTAATAATTGTAATACATGTGAAATGTATGCCATATATTGAAAATATATGTGCCAAATTCTAATTTTCGTAACGTTTTTATATATGAGATGTATATGCGTGGTATTACTGTATATCAATGTATCATATATCAATGATATATGCAGCATTTACCCTGCATATACACCACATATATTTAGCATACATGTTGCATACACACTGCATACATGGTACATATATGTGCTTGTATGTAATAGTGTACTTTAACTGTAAGTTAAGTTTTTTTAAGTTTAAGTTTTAAGTTTTGTTAAGTTTAACTGTAATAGTGTTTATACACGGCATATATTTCTTGTCAGGAATATATATCAAAAATGTATGCGTCGTATATGCCTCATATATGCATCATATATAGTGTTTATACGTAGCATATATTTTTTTGGTCAGAAAAATTTATCGAAAATATATGGGTCATATATGCGTCATATATTTGGTGCATATATACTGAATATACACGTATTATTCTATTTTTCGTCACTATATATGCAACCGATATATATATATGTAGCGTATATTTTACATACATAAATTTCCATGGGGGAGGATCGGGGACTGGTCAAAAAAATTCTGCACGCGCAATGTATTGATTTTCCTTGAGCGTTTGTCGAGAAATATGATGCGTTATTGGTCTTTCGGTGTCCTCGGTTCGGAGCGGACGATTCCAAAATGTCAGGTAGGTCGGCTAGATCGGAAGAGGGAAAAGGGTTAGAAAAAGGGTTCAAGGGTTGAACGTTCAAGCGGGACGTTGCAGTTTAATTGCACCGTTTGAAGGAGAGAGCAGAGAGGCTTGAGAGGGCTTTAATATCGTCGAGAGGTTTCCGAGACTCACGCGGTATGTATAAATAATGCAAATTGAGGATACAACAGGTAATTTACCTGTGCCGGGGCAATATTTATATATGCCGGTGTACGTAAATCGTATACACGTTTTTGCCGATATACCTGGGACCCTTGAGGACATCGGATGAACGCGTGCCGACGAGACCGAGCCTCGGACCCAAACGAGGAAACTCATCGCCGTCGCGTGCTGCCAACACAGTCGAAATATATTTACGAACCGACGAATGTTGGCACGCGAACGCATCTCTCTCTCTCTCTCTCTCTCTCTCTCTCTCTCTCTCTCTCTCTCCCTCTCACGGGTTCGTCCGGCTAATTCTGGAACGAGCGGGTGAACTTGAAAGGGTGTTCGGGGACGAGAATAAGGAATTCTGTGACGTATGGATATTTGCCGCGGCGAAAAACACCTTACAACCGATTTCTCATAGACCCTGAAGTCTTCGAACCTAAACGGGCCAAAACCAAGGGAAAGAGAAAATCGATCGTGAAGCAAAAAAAAAGTAGATTTTCTCGCGAGTCCTACCAAAATTGAATGGGGTTGAAGTTTGCATCGTTGGGATGAGACGAATATACTTTTCATTTTGTTGTTTTCAGTGTTATCCAAAATTAAATTTTGCACATTTGCTGTAGATCGCTAAATAAGAATCCTAAAAAATGGTTTGCATGATTGTCGTAGCCCAAATCTGCTAAAGAAAATTTGGGAAATGAAACAAAATAAATTCATTTACGTTGCATTCCAACGATGCAAACTTCAGCGTCATAAAATTGGAGGGATCAAAATGGCAGTGAAGTTTTTTTTCGTTCAAATGCAATGAGAATTCTTTTCCGTTTTAAGGGGTCTTCTCACTTTAGACGCTAAAAAAGGGCACTTTATTGAATTTTTAAAAATAGGTTTATATTATAGATATTGATATAAAAGTTGTTACACTTAATAAATCCACTTTCAAAATACATTTTTTTTTAAATCTATGTGTTTCTGTAATCTAAACAAACTTTAAAACGCGTTTTTCTCGAAATAACGTTTTTCGACGGCTTGTTGACAAAATCTTCGAAAATACTGAACCGATCCTTATGAAATTTTAACCACATATTCTTTACAACTATAACTCTAGCGCATGTCAAGGATTTTTTTTAATTTTGATATTTACTATTTTTTGCCAAAAACTGTGAAAAAAACACGTTTTTTTTTTTTCGAAAAATGTCCGCCATTTTATTATTTTTTGCATATATCAAAAATCGTATAATATGCGCTATGTCATTAACATTCTGAATCTAAAACCGTTTGATTTTTTTCTTCCGGATGATCCATCTCCGAGATTTCATCAACAGCGCAGACCTACAAATTTTTAGGACATTTTTTTAACTACCATGTTCGTCTATAAATAATGACTTGAATTAATAAAAAAAAAACATTTTTAAATGTATTTCGAAAGTGGATTCATAAGGCCTTAGGCCACTCCAGAGGCCGAAAAAATAATCTTTTTGAGGATTTTTTTTTTCAGAAAAACTACAAAATGAATCGAGATTACAAAAAAGGGTGTTTATCATACATATCAGCGACTGTATACAATAATTTTTTTGAAGCGATTAATTTCAAAATGGCGGCTGTGCAGCGTTTATTTCAAAACTGCATTTTTTAAGTTGGCTGGAAACAAAACTCCGATAATTTTCAACCGATTCACTTGAAATGTTGAATATATCTTGAAGAATACATTGTCTATGGAAGTACGTAGGTTTTTTTTTATATTGCATAGTTCATTTGGTATTAACAATTATCTGACGATTTTTTAGGCAAATTTTTCACTTTCCACTTTAGAAGTACGCCATTTGGCCAAAAATCAATATATCGAAAAAATGCTACGTACTTCCATAGCAGTTATTATATATGATCGAAAAAAATTCGTTGGCTCATTATAGTTCAAAAATTACAGGAGCTGTTTGTCCGGCCGTCGACCCTGGAAAAACGGAGACGTCATCGCAAAAACGCCGCACAGCCGCCATTTTGAAATTAATCGCTTCAAAAGAATTATTGTATACAGTCACTGATATGTATGATAAACATCCTTTTTGTAATCCCGATTTATTTTGTAGTTTTTCTGAAAAAAAATCCCCAAAAAGCCTATTTTTTCGGCATCTAGAGTGGCCTAACCCCTTAAGTGTAACAACTTTTATATTAATATCTATAATATAATCCTATCCAAAAATACACGAAAATAGCCCTCAATAGCCTACATTTCCGGCTAGCTACGAAAATCGCGGAAAAGTTTTTCGCCGATCCTCATAGGAGGTCCACAGCCTGAATCTATGATATTGAAGTTTGCATCGTTGGAACTCAACGGACACATTATTCTAAGATCCTCGTTAGAGACCCAAAACTTGAATCTGTCAAAAACGAATTAGCATAACAATGAAAATTGAGGAAAAAAATAGAACAAAAATATTATTCCTTGCACTCCAACGATGAAAATTTCAGCAACAACTGAATCTGCCGAAAAAAAAACGATTTTGACCAATAACAAAAGCGGAGAAATGAAAAAAAAAGAATTTTCTTAGCATTCCAATGATGTAGATTTCAGTTCCATTGGGCAGTGTCCGTTCGATAGACTCGGATGCGTGCATTGGGCACAGGAGAAAATTCAATGTCGTGAAATCATCGTACACGAGGTAATTTGCTTCGTGCTGGAAGAAATCAGAGTGAGGAAAAATGGACTCAAAGACTGCAATGAGAGAAATAGCTGGGTGTAAAATTTGCCCACTGCTCTCGTTAAATTTGCCATCGTTGCCTTCGGTAATTTTCGATCGTTCCTTCGATTTTTTTCTTTCATTTTATATTCATGGTTGCTCTGGGCTCTCTCGTTAATCCGGCCATTTCGAAGCTCGCATTGAGATCACCGCGGACCTGTTGAGTCGTCTGCATAATTCGAAAAGTGTACGTTGTTCGAATTTTTCGCTCTCAACTACCCATTTGCGAAGCTCTCTCTCTCTCTCTCTCTCTCTCTCTCTCTCTCTCTCTCTCTCTCTCTAGCCCTCTCGCTATTAGAGTTCGTTGCGAGAATCGGCAGGAGGAAATAAGAGTGCAATACACAGGTTGCAAGCTGCACAGCTCTCGGTTGAGCTCGTATGTAAGTAATGCGCGGTGTAATAGCCAACGCACACGTGATCGTACTAGCGAGAGAGCAAGCGAGCATCAAATAGTGAGAGGCTAAAAGAGAGCAAGAGAGTACTTGCAATTAAAGTGTTAAAAGGATGCCGGTGTATTCTCTCTCTCTCTCTCTCTCTCTCTCTCTCTCTCTCTCTCTCTCTCTTCCCTTCTCTCTACCCCCCTCTCTCTTCCTCTCCCTATCTCTGTCTCAGTCTCTTGGATTCAACGGAGCGTACCTCCGCTCCTGATTAGCTTCCTCTTTTCCCACATCACTCTCGTCTACTCTCCTTAACCCTCCACGTCCTCTCTTCCTCTTTCTCGACTCTTTCGTACATTTTCTTTCTTTACTCTCGTCCGTTTTTTTTTCTCAATCCTCCTTCCACCGTCTCGCATTCCTCGCGAGATCTTTTCACACAAGAATAAAATGTGAGAATCACGGTGAAGAACAAAAAAGTGGAGCAGAGGACGAATTTAATTAAGCGTATGTACGAATAATTATTAGCTTATCGAGACTTCTTTTTTTTCTTTTCGAAAAATTGCCAGAAGTCGCTGTCGGTATGACGGATATGTGAAAATGGATGAATCGAGTCGAGACCTTGCATGTGTGTGTGTGTGTAGTCGAACGGATACATATACAGGGTGTCCTGTTATGAATGGATAATGCTGCAACTGTCGATTGATGAGATCATGCCCAACTATATGCTGGAATTTCAGTTTAAAAGTTCCACGGTTTTGGAGATTTTGGGCTTTATGTTACTTTTTGAAAAAAAAAAAAATCATCTGCTTTTGGTTTTTCGCAGGCCATTTCTACAAATGATATGAAGCGACAATAACTAAGCAACTCTTTGAAGTGCTTGGCACGATATGCGTAGTACATTTGGTATATGTCTAGAATCGGGGCTCCTGACCAAAAAGGGGTTGAACATTTTTTTCACCGAGCTGATGTTTTTCAGGGTACTTTCTTATGATTATATAACTCGGCGGAAGACAATTCTCCAAAAAAACAGAAATAACCAAAACCAAAACAAACAAACAAACCCAAACAAAATATATTTTACACCCACACGCATGCGCCCTACCCCCTGACCTCAATATTCACGTCGAAGTGTTTAAAATCCACAATTTCGTTGCATGTTTTCCCAATAAAAACAAAAAACAAAATTTATGAATTTAATTAAAATTGTTAGCCTCCGCTGACGAAATATCATTAGTGGAGAGCAATTGAAGCTGCTCATGGCAAAATAAAAATTTGTTGACGTTTTTGGTCAGGAGTCCTGATTGTAGACGTTTACCGTACATTTTTGTTCACACCACAGGATATCAAAGTCAGATCAGATCGAATTGGTTTATAAGAAAATTCTGCATACGATATTTTTTCATAAAGTTTCGTTAAGGGGAGGTACCTGAGTAAACGGCGAGAAAAACAGGTAAACTTCGGGAATTTTTATCTCAAAAACTAATGTTTCGATTGGATCCGGGTTTTTTAATTGGAAAATATGTGCATTGAGGTATGTTTAGGCATTTTTTAAAATAAATTCGTTGAACGGAAGCGATTCAAACGCGATTATCTCGAAACATAGTTTTCAAAGTCGGTGCCAGATGTTTCTCGAAAACGGCTTGTCCGATTTTGTCCAAATTTGGATACAATATTCTTCGATAGTTTTTCTCGTTCGCCACGTAGGGCGAAGGGTTTTTCATTTGATTGAACCATTGCTTTTTTATGCAATGTGTATGCAATCCAAAATCGTCGGAAATTGCGAACGAAAAACGAATGTTAAATTAAAACGGTCGCAATTCCGTCAAAAATGAAAATTTCAAAAAAATCCTACGTGGCGAACGAGAAAAACTATCGAAGAATACTGTATCCAAATTTGGACAAAATCGGACAAGCCGTTTTTGAAATACATCTGGCACCGACTTTGAAAACAATGTTTCGAGATAATCGCGTTTGAATCGCTTCCAGTCAACGAATTTATTTTAAAAAATTCCTAAACATACTTCAATGTACATATTTTCCAATAAAAAAAACCGGATCCAATCGAAACATTAGTTTTTGAGATAAAAATTCCCAAAGTTTACCTGTTTTTCTCGCCGTTTACTCGAGTACCTCCCCTTAACACTTGAGGTTAAAAAGAAGACTTTTTAGATAAAACAAATAACCAACAGGATTTTTTTTCAACTGGGTAAAAAAGTAATCATTTGTAGAAATGGCATGCGAAAAACCAAAAGGAGATTATTTTTATCTCGAAAACCGTGGGACTTTTACTAAACTGTATTTCCATCATATAGATCTGACTTGTAGACAGTTGCAGGATTATCCATTTATGACAGAACACCCTGTATATGTGTATTCAATCGGATCGCAGGATAAACACGATGAAGGTGAACGGTGCTAATTACACGTGTATCTCCTCCCCGAGTTAATTAATCACCCTCCATCACCCTCGTACGTCTCTGTCTGTCTCTCCCTCTCTATCCCTCGTACAGAAAGTCACGAACTAACGATCGATTTTCGTGGCAAATCGATTCCCTAATTAGTTATTCGCTCGAACACCATTCAGTGTACCGAAAGACGAGTGTATGTGCTCTCGTACAACGAGATTCACGCCGGGATTACTTCGAGCCAATTGACGCTCCGCCGGTACTTCTGTATATTGGAGACCAGAAGAAAACAAAGTTCTGTCACGCATCGAAAGATGTTTCCAATACGCGCAAAAATGGTTACGACGACACACTAATTTATTTGAAATTATTACGCCAGGGAGGAAATTCGCGAAGGTTTTTGTTTGTTTGTAAAATTCATGATAAAAATGAGTGAATTAAATGCCAAGCGAAATGTTGGCCAATTAAAATCATGAAAATTCAATTTAATTAATTAAAAAATCTGAGTTTATCAAATTTATTTAAAAAATGGTGTTTATTTTCTAAGTTTATAAATTTGAAGAGGAATTGATCTAGTTCACGAATTTAAAAAAATGGACTCAATTAAATTCTTAACCGAAGTAAATTCATTAAAATGTTCGGAAAATTAAATGAATGTCATAAACAAACAAAATAAGCTAGTGAAATTAATTTTAAAAAATTTGTTCATTTTAAAATTAATTTGAAGAATAATTCGAAAGATTTTTCGAATATGCACAAGAATGGTTATGACGGCAGTCTTATCTATTGAAAATTGTTACGCCAGGGAGGAAACTCGCGACGGGTTTTGTTTGATTGTTAAATTCACGATAAAAATGCGTTAATTAAATGCCATGCAGAATTTTGGGTAATTAAAATCATGAAAATTGAATGTAATTAATTAAAAATTTAAGTTTCTCAAATTCATACTAAAAATAGAGTTTATTTGATGCAGGCAAATATAAATTTATAAAATTCATGAGGAATTGATCTAGTACATGAATTAAAAAAATTAAGTCAATTAAATTCTCAACCAAATTAAATTCATAAAAATGTTAGGACAATTGAATGAATCTCATAAATGAACGAAATAAGCTGGTTATTTTTATTAAAAAATAAATAAATGAAGTGAGCAAAAAAAGTTTATCAAATTCAGCAAATGGTAACATTTTCCCATGGAACCCCAGAAAGATGTGTAATTGGAAAATAAATCGCATTTCATAGTCCCGTCGCCGAGCTTTATCCAAAATCGTGCATCTCGCAATAAATTTTACTACAAAACCTAACCACAAGTGTATTCGCAAAAAAAAAACAAAGAAACTTCCACGCGTACATCCCCGAGTCACTTGACAAACATTCGAGTCCACCCACTCGTTTATTCTTAAATTCACGGTCGCCGCGGCCGGTGCGAAAATAGCGGAAGTCAAAATTTGAGAAATATGTTGACAAAGTACACTTAAAAAACGAAGAGAAGAGCAAAAAAAAAGAAATTCAATTATCTTCCCGGGAGGTTCATAAAGTGTGTCTCCGGCACTGTTGATATTTGACAAACATACGATACGAGCTTCTGAGGGAATTTTTTTCCCGCCAAAATGTCGGTCGATGGAAAGCCAGGAGAGTGAGACAGTATAGACCGAGAAAGCGAGCAGAAAAGTTTTTTCTTCTCTTTTTTTTCTAGACTGTGCCGCTTTTTTCTTTATAGTGGGGACTCTCTCGCTCGACACGTGTCCGGCGATAGACATATGGGTGTATATATATATGTGTGTGTATGTATGTATGTGTGTGTGTGTGTGTGTGTGTGTGTGTGTGTGTGTGTGTGTGTGTGTGTGTGTGTGTGTGTGTGTGCGTGCGTGTGCGTGCGTGTGTGTGTGTGTGTGTGTGTGTGTGTGTGTGTGTGTATTCGTTGATCGCGTATGAATAAGTGTGCATGGACCGCGTGTGTGTGTACGCGGTGATTTAATCTTGTCTACTATACGTGTTACGAGAGTATAGTACACACGCGTAGTAATAACATCGGTCTAATCCCACGCGTCGAGACATTCTTTTTATGATCCGAGGAGACTCGCGGTAGAAAAAAAATATATATAATCTCATATATGTATACACACTCACCTGTATATATACATACACACACACACACACATATAGATATACACATACATGGGCGGTCGTTCTGCTCTCATGGTGCTTCAAAGTAAGAGGTCAGTCCATTTTTAAAATTTCAAAAAATCGACAGCAAGCAAGACTTGAAGAAATCGACGATGATGAGCAATCAGAAGGGATTTTGTACGGTGCAGGAATTGTCGATTGAGTTTAGGTAAGAGTTTTTCATAGTATAAACTTCAAACGCGTTTTTCTCGAAACAACGTTTTCAAAATCTAGCTCCATCGTATTTCTAAAACTAATAAACCGATTCTCTTGAAATTTCAACCACACATTGTAAACATGATTCGCAACAAGATGACCCTCGATGGTTTTAAAATTTTGATTTTTACTCTTTTTTTGCGAAAAACTGCGGAAAAACGCGTTTTTTTTTACTTTTTTTCGTTTTTCATCTGCCATTTTTTTATTTTTTGATAAAACTTTATATTCGAGGGTCATTTTGTAGCTGGTGTCATACTGAATCTAATGGACTTTGATTTTTTTGTTTCAGACAAGCCGTTGCCGAGTTGTGATGCAGCTACCTAGCCCACCTATTTTTGAGGCGTTACGTTAAACTATAGTTTTTGTACTTAAAAATGAATAGAAATGAATTTTTTTAAATGTATTTCAAGACTTTACTTATGAAGCCCAACAACTTTTATATTCATATCTTTTATAAAATCCTCAAAAAAATCGCGAAAATAGCCTAGCTCGTGGCCCGAAAAAAGATCAACTTTCGTGAGTTTTTTTTCGAGAAAAACGTTTGCAAGTGTTCGATTTTTTTTTACATTAAAGAGTATACTTTCGAGTATCTTTTACAATTTCTGTATAAAAAAATATTTAGGTATAAATGTGGTAGATACAATGGTTTGTGCAGCCTGCAATTTGCAAAAATGTCCTTCGCGGTGACCACTGCTGCTCGGAAACAATTCATCCGAAATAAAAAAATCAAACGCATCTAGTTTTCGCATGAAATTATCTAGTGTTTGGACAAAGGATTTGATAAAATATTGCTTTTTCAAAAAATGGCCGCAGTCCAAAGTGAAAGTATCGATTTTCGATGTAAAAGGGCTCTATTTTCGTTGATGAAAAAAAGTACGCATCGAATAAGAAATTCCTTCATTCAAGCACTGCTTTTTGATATATAAAAGAAGCCTGTAAAATTTGGAGTTGATCGGTGCAGTGATTTTTAAGATATCGTGATTAAGGTTCGCCGGTTCGCGAACCTACCTATAAACGCCCATAACTCCCTCAATTTTGAAATTTTCGGAGAATATTTTTGAAATGTTATAGAACGAGAATCCGTCGAAAACGAAAAAATCGATATTTTCAAAAATTTCAGTTAGGTAAAAGATCTCTCAAGGCAGTATTCTAGTCAAGAAATTTGAAAAAAATATATTTTTTTGCATTTTCTTGAATTTTAGACTTTCAAGAATATGATCCTAAGCGTAAGAATTAAGCAGCGCCGTGCTTGATCGATACCAATTATTGAAGATATTATTGGAGAGGGATGATCAAATACTCGATCGACGCGTCTTTTCAAGGGCTACAACGTTCCCATTTGAACAAAAATTGTATGAAATTTTCCTACGTAGTTATCAAATGCAAACTGATTTTTCAAACTTTCACCCCACTTTTTCACCCCCAAGATGAACTTCCACGACTTCGGCGCTGTGGACAAGAAAAAAGCCCGGATTTTTCTGAACATGTTGTCTCCTGGCGCCGTCCTCGTGGGCGTTGTAGTTTGGCATTAACCCACCCCCATTCCCTTTCATCCCCTAAAAAAACTACACCCCGATTTTTAAGCAAACTTGGATTTAGCACCCGCGGAACCTACAAAACCACCTGTCATAAAACTAGCCTTCTTCTCATTTTTTCCGATTCCAATATACAGCGCGACTGTACTAATATAGCGATCTACAACCTAAATCTGCAAAAAATGATTCTGGACAATGACGAAAATAAGAAATTGAAAAAAAATTCGTTGCATTCGAACGATGCAAACTTCAACCCCATGTGAGGCCCTTAGTGTAGATACTTGAGCAAAACGTCTGTGCACTAGAGAATCAGAAGAATATGGGGCCGTCTATGCCGCTATGGGTTTTCCACAGTTTCCCCGTACCCTCGGGAAATACGACGTTGAAGATTGCATCCTTGAAATACAATGAAAAATCTTTTCTATTTCTTATTTTCTTAATTGTCTGTCCAAAAACGTATTGCGCAAATTTGTTGTAGATCGCGAAAGAAGAATCCTAAGAAACGTTTGCGTGATTTTCGTAGCTCAAATCTGCCAAAGAAGGTTCGAGCTTTCCTCAAGCGCCCTTTGTGCTTTCTCGAAGCACACCTTTATTAGCTGCCGAAATATTTTGAATCAAGTCAACATTTGTTAACAACTGCCTTTTTAAGCGAAAAAAGCAGTTTTTAGTTACAAAAAAATGAATGTAGTGTGGACAAGTCCGGTTATGTTCGCCTGCTCTGCATTTTCATTACATTCGAACGATGCAACGCAATCGGAAAATGCGGTTAGCAAAAGTTAGGTTAGGTTAGCGAAGTGCGGTTGGGAGCTGACAGCAAAGGGTGCAATTGGCAAGGGTAATACGTAAAAACCCCCAAGGGTTTTGGTATTTGGTAATACGTTGGAACTCAAGAAATAAAGGATGTCCCAAAATGACCTGACATTTAAAATGACGCGTAAATAAACAAAACCATTTATCGGATATTGTGTTCCACACAAACCTCCATGTTTGTACCCTATATAAAAATAACAATATTCGTTCTTTTCAAATAAATAATACGTTTTATGAATAAATTCAAATGTCAGGTCATTTTGAAACACCCTTTATTTGTATGTATAAATATTAGAGTGGTTCAAAAAAAAATTATTTTTTTTTCGCGGTTCTCAACGGAAAATGTTACTACGTTATGAAAAAGTTATTGAGACAAAATTTAGAGATCTAAACATTTTTTTAGGTAGTGCTCAAACGACTTTTAATTATTTGTTTTCTTCGATTTTTCGTCAATTATTTTTTCCCGCCAATAGATATAATAATATAATTTTCTCAAAACATTTTATGCTCTGTAGCATTTTCTAAGTTAACATAAGCAGGTTGTTTTTATTTCGAGTACTTTTAATAAAAATAATAATTCCAAACGATGTTTAAAAAAATATGTATTCTGCATAACAGTGTGCGATTGTTGAAAAACTTACGTAATTACTCCGAAGATCGAGCCGTATAATAATTTACATTCTCGCAAAAAGGATGGGTTTTTTCTGTACTCGCTCACAACTTGCAACAGATATTGTTTTTGGTCTTTTCTTCTCAAAACAACAGATTCCTTAAAAAAAAAAAACACGCATACTTGTTAGACTTTTAGTGATGTAAGCACCGTGTTCTTGTTCATCGAGTGGTTGATATAATTTTCACAACCGAATTACATACATTGATTCTTAATCTGCACAAATTGTTTATGGTAAAAAAAATATTTAAATAAAAATTGTGCATTGTTACAGAAAAAATTAAATCAAGACTTACGCAATAACATTTTCAAATTAAATCAAGATCACGCTATAACATTTTCTGCATCGAGATAAAAAAAATTAATCCTCCGATAATCATTTAAAAAAAACACGAAAAAGGCGTTTGAGCGCTAACTAAAAAATTGTTTAGAACCTTCAAATTTTGCCAAACTTTCTTTTTCTTAACATACTTCAATTTTCCGTTGAGAAAAAAAACCGTTTTTTTAACCACCCTAATATATATATGCGTGTGTACATGTTCATACGTAAATGTGTGCACATCACACGTACGAAACGAAGCACTTGCTCAAGTGAGAGTGTGCTATTGTACTAGAAAGGTTTATCACTAGATAAATCGGTTATGGAGACGAATCACTCTTTTATCTCACTTCTCCTTTTATCACCTTCCCCGCAACGCCTCCTGTCACGATTGATCCCCCCGCCGCCCTTACGTTCTTCGGCACTTGTTATCTCACTCCATCTCGCTTCCTCGTTCTGTGCGACGATAATAACACAAGACGTCGGGATGAATACGCAATCTGACGGAGTCGTTCTCGCGGGCGCCTTTCGACGAGAGCTCGCGGGCGCGCGGGAGCTCGGCCGACCTTGACGGGAGATCACTTTTCCTTTACGATCGATGGGAATCTACACGCGCGCGCCTCGATCACAACGCGACGTGTACGCACGGACACATCTATATACATACATACATACATACATATGTGTGTGTGTGTGTGTGTGTGTGTGTGTGTATATATATATATATATATTATGTGTAGTGAAAAGAAATCCATTTTTTTGCATGAAATTGAAGGCAAAGATAATAGATTTCTTTTTACTACACCTAACACACACACACACACACACACACACACACACATGTATATATATATATATATATATATGACGTGAATCCGGTGGACTTTTTCCCTGACCCCCGCCAATTCGATTTATTTATTTTTATCTGATTCCGATGACTCTAAGAAACCCTGATTTAAAAAAAAAAATGTTCTCTGAAAAAAACGCTCCGATTTAAAAATCTGAAAAAATTCCCAAATATGCGTGATTATATGTAAAAATGTTCAAGCTATCACCCACAGTGGAAGTACGATTTTTTCTGTGCTTTTTGAGGGATTGACGTTAAAAAAATCCGAAAAATTCAAGAATCGGCTACCTCGGGCAGATACTTAAATATTTTGATACCCACAATGAATTTATTTTGACCATTTTTGAATAACCAAATCACAAATATGGACCTTGAACAGTTAGCAGTCAATAATTCAGATTTTTTAAAACGTTCATCGCTCAGAAAGCACAGAAATATTATACTTCCACTACGGGTGATCGCTTGAAAATTTGTACATATAGTCACGCATTTTTGGGATTTTTTTCAGATTTTTAAATCCGGGCGTTCTTTTGGGAGAATTATTTTTTTGATCAAGGGTTGTTTCGAAAAATGTAAAAAAAATTCAGGGTGTCTTTTAGAGTCAACGGAATCAGATTTAAAAAAATCAAATTGGCGGGGGTCAGGAAAAAAGTCCACCGGATTTACGTGGAATACCTCATATGTAGTTACTATTATAAAATCGTAGTGGCTCTCTGTTTATCCGTTTTCTCAGGCTGAAAGGGTTGGGATGGGAGCTGAATTTCCAAAGTATTTGGAATGGAATGCTGAATAGGAATTTCAGGCTCGTTGGAATATCATTCGACGATTACAACCATCGTTTTTGGAAATTTTAATTTTTGAGAATATCGATTTTTGGTTTTCGACGGATTCTCAAAATATAACATATCAAAAATATTCTCTGAACATTTCGGGTCGATCCGTTCATGATTGAGGGAGTTATTGGCGTTTATAGGGAGGTTCGGCGGACCGGCGAACTTCAAATGCGTTTTTCTCAAAATGTGCTTAAATGTTTTTTTTAAATCGGTGACTACGATGTCTCAAAAATCCCTGCACCGATCAACTTTAAATTTGACGAGCTTTTTTACTTTCTAAGCATGACATGAACGAAGGAATTTTTTTTCGAGGCCTAGTTTTTTTTATCAACAAAAATAGAGCGTTTTTTTAAATCGAAAATCGGTACTCTGGTTTGGACGGCGGCGATTTTTCAAAAATCAATATTTTATGAAATCCTTCGTCCAAGCACTAGATAATTTAACGCAAAAACTAAATGCGTTTTATTATTTTTATTTCGGATGATTTGTTTCCGAGCGGCAGCGGTCACCGCGAGGGCTGCTTTTTAAACAACGGTCTATATAAACTATTGTATTTATGCAATGGTTTAAGTGTTTATAAGTGTGGTAATTATATGCAATTTACCACACTTATAAACTCTTTTCAATACAAAATTCGTAAAAGGTACCCAAAACCATACTCTTTAATGGAAAACGTAAACAAATCTTTAACCTGCACGCGTTTTTCTAGAAAAAATCAGGAAAATTCGTATTTTTCCGGCTACGAGCTAGGTGTGAAGCGATTAAACCCGTATGACGATATAGAAAATAGTTCAGTTCACTGTATACAAAAAGTGTTTTTTTTTTTTTCAAATATATAAAGAAGAATTTAATGTACAAAATATATTTTCAGATATATAAGATATATATTTTTCAATATCTATTTTTAAATATATACTTTTAAATATATAAAAAAATAATACATAATCCTAGTGTACAATCTTTAATCCAATACACTAAAATCCATTCACGATATATAGACGAAGCAAATTTCCAAAAACCACGTGAGGGACGCCGTGCGCTGAAGTACAAATACATCGCACAGTCATAGAAAACTTTCCATTATTTTTCGTAACTCATCCTTTCGTAGCTTACATAGCCACGGTTCTTATCACTCATAAATAAATGTTCGTGCTCGTTTTGATCACAGTGCCGTAATAAACCATACGGTCACTGCGAACGCGTTAAGGGGTCTTCTCACTTTAGACGCTAAAAAGGCTATTTTCATGCATTTTTTTGCAAGGTTTATATTATAGATATTGATATAAAAGTTGTTACACTTAATAAATACACTTTCGAAATACATTTAAAAAAATAAAAAATGCATTCATGGAACCCAAACAAACTTTAAACGCGTTTTTTTTCGAAACAACGTTTTTCGACGGCTTATTGATAAAATTTTCGAAACTACTGAACCTTTTCCTTTTTTGCCAAAAACGGTAAAAAAACCCTTTTTTTATTGTTTTTTCGAAAAATGTCCGCCATATTGTTGTTTTTGCATATATAAAAAATCGTATGATATGGGCTATAGCCATTAACATACTGAATCTAAAACCGTTTGATTTTTTTTGTTTCGGATGATCCATCTCCGAGATTTCATCAACAGCGCAGACCTACAATTTTTGAGGACTGTCCATCGGAACTTTTTGTTTATTTTTTTGAGTCGGCGCGAAAAAAGGCTTTGAGAATTCCTCCAGTTACCAGTTGGTTCGGTTCAAGTGACTTTTGAATTTTAACGACTGACGCGAAATGTTTACTCGCCTAAAGCTGCTCTTAGGCGAGGCTACGAATTATCTTTCATTGAAGCAAGATAATTCGTGGCATTTTCACACGTCAATTTAATGCCCGAAAGCCGCACATCCAAGATGATAATCGAGACGAATTATTGATTCGACGAGTCGACTAATAAAATGATTACACGTGAAAAATATCGAAGAATGAACAGGCAGATTTTTCGGAAAAAGCCCCTCTCTTATTATAGAACTCTCTATGATGGTCAAGCTTGCATCGTTGGAATGCAACGAGCTTTTTCTTTAGTTTGCTTGCATTTTCTTTCGCCTATTTAGGCTGTGAAAGTCTGTAATAAACGACAATAATAAAAAGAATAAAGAAAAATGGTAATAAAATAAATATTTAAGAATTTATTTTTATTTCTTTCGGCAAAATTTACCGACAAAAATCCCTTCCTTATTTTTCAACATAATTATTTAAAAATCCACAAAGTAAATGTGTGATAAAGGATTTGACATTGAAATGAAAATGGGCAAATAAAAAATGCAAGGAAGAACTTTCGTTGCATTCCAACGACGCATACTCCATTGCCATATTTCAAAAGCACATTCTCCTTATCCTTGCGCTTTTTTTTATATAGGACATTAAAGTTTCCATCGTCGGAATGCAACGAAAAGATTTTTTTTATTGCCCAAATTTCTTTCGGTATATCTTATCGACAAAAATTCCTCGACCATTTTCCAAATTCCTCATTTAAAAAGGAATGATCTAAGTCTGCAAAAAAAAATTATTTGTATGCTAAAAATGAGGAAATAAAAATAAAAAATAATAATTTTCGTTGCGTGCGATGCAAACGTAAAAACAATTTTTATAGTGTCCGTAACACTATGCTCCTATAGTCTACTTTCCATAGCGTGATAGGACCCGATCAGGCCTATCCGTTGATCGAATTGTTTGGAAAATTGATCGGGTCGATCGGCGTTCGAAACGTTGCGCTTCGAGAAACACTCGAGTATTATTCGATCGATCTTCATCTCTTATCAGAACGATCGATTCATTGTTCTCGCTCTCTCCATCTCCCATCGCGGAGTTGGCCTCCTTTTTACATTTGACTAGCGAGTCGTGTCGAGGCCAGCATCATCATTTACAGTACATGGCATTCGGCACGCGTGTGTTGTGTGTCTGTATATACAATAGCCAGTGACACACTCATCTGAGAAAATTTTCATGCCATCTAGAAGGAAGGAGCAGCCAAATGAGCTAGAGAGAGAGAGAGAGAGAGAGAGAGAGAGAGAGAGAGAGAGAGAGAGAGAGAGAGAGAGAGAGAGAGAGAGAGAGAGAGAGAGAGAGAGAGTGGGGGAGGAAAGAGAACAAACGCGTGAGATTTGCGATAAACGTCATTCGTAAATCACTCACCGTGTCGCCAAGATTACAGGGTCGTCGACACTTATAAGTCTAACGAGTGTGCGAGAGTCGCATATCCTTTTTCGCTGTGCCCTTCCTTTCGTTTTTATTCTCTCTCCTCTCTCTCTCTCTCTCTCTCTCTCTCTCTCTCTCTCTCTCTCTCTCTCTCTCTCTCTCCTCTCTTTTTTCATGACGTTGAAGTTTGCATTGTTGGAATGCAACGAAAATGATTTTTGTTTTGTTTCGAAAATTTCCTGTGCCTGATTAACGCTACGAAAATCACGAGAACATTTATTAGGATGCCAATTTACAACAAACCTGAACAATATGATTTTGGATAAAATGAAAATAAGAAATTGATAAGAATTTTCGTTGCGTTCCAACGATGCAAATTTCAGCCCCATTATTTTTCTATCCACGCCAATAAACGTGCATATTCATCTACAATGGTGTTGAAGTTTGCATCGTTGGAGTGCAACGAAGATCCTTCTTTATTGCTTAAGTTCTTACTCTTTGTTATAATCAAAACTCTTCTTCCGCACTTTGGGTTTTGGATCTCCAATAAGGATCTTAAGGGCCTTCTCACTTTAGATGTTACAAAAAGGCTATTTTCGTGCATTTTTTCGATAGGTTTATATTATAGATATTGATATAAAAGTTGTTACACTTAATAAATACACTTTCGAAATACATGAAAATTTTTTTTATGTATTTATGTAAACCAAACAAACTTTAAACGCGTTTTTCTCGAAACAACGTTTTTCGACGGCTTGTTGATAAAATCTTCGAAACTACTGAACCGATCCTGATGAAATTTTAACCACATATTCTTGACAACTATAGCTATAGCGCATATAAAGGATTATTAAAAATTTTGATATTTACTTTTTTTGTTGCCAAAAACGGTGAAAAAACACGTTTTTTTTTTGTTTTTTCGAAAAATGAGCGCCACTTTGTTATTTTTGCATATATCAAAAATCGTATGATATGCGCTATGGCCATTAACATACTGGATCTAAAACCGTTTGATTTTTTATGTTTCGGATGATCCATCTCCGAGAATTCATCAACAGTGCAGACCTACAATTTTTACTATATAGCTATAGCACATATCATCGCATTTACTTGCTATAGCGCATATCAAGGATTTTTTAAATTTTGATATTTTCCTTTTTTGTTGCCAAAAACGGTGAAAAAAACACTTTTTTTTGTTTTTTTTTTCGAAAAATGGGCGCCATTTTGTTATTCTTGCATATATAAAAAATCGTATGATATGCGCTATGGCCATTAACATACTGAATCTAAAACCGTTTGATTGTTTATGTTTCGGATGATCTATCTCCGTGATTTCATCAACAGCGCAGGCCTACAATTTTTTTAGGACATTTTTTAACTACCATTTTTGTCTATAAATGGTGACCATAATAAATATTTAAAAAAAATGTATTTCGAAAGTGTATTTATTAAGGTGTTAGGCCACTCTAGAGGCAAAAAAGGCTTTTTGAGGATTTTTTTCAGAAAAACTACAAAATAAATCGAGATCACAAAAATAGGTGTTGAACATATATATCAGTGACTGTATACAATAATTTTTTTGAAGCGATTAATTTCAAAATAGTGGCTGTGCAGCGTTTATCTCAGAACTGCATTGTTTAAGTTGGCCGGAAACATAACGCAGACAATTTTCAACCGATTCACTTGAAATGTTGAATATATCTTGAAAAAAACATTGTCTATGGAAGTACGTAGGATTTTTTTTTATATTGCATAGTTCGTTTGTTGTCAACAATTATCTGACGATTTTTTAGGCAAATTTTTCTCTTTCCAAAAAATCGTCAGATAATTGTCAATAACAAATAAACTATGCAATATAAAAAAAATCCTACGTACTTCCATAGATAATATATTTTTCAAGATATATTCAACATTTCAAGTGAATCGGTTGAAAATTGTCCGAGTTATGTTTCCGGCCAACTTAAAAAATGCAGTTTTGAGATAAACGCTGCACAGCCGCCATTTTGAAATTAATCTCTTCAAAAAAATTATTGTATACAGTCACTGATAGGTATGATAAACACCCTTTTTTGTAATCTCGATTTATTCTGTGGATCTTCTGAAAAAAAATCCCCAAAAAGCCTATTTCTTCGGCCTCTAGAGTGGCCCAAGGCCTAAAGTGTAACAACTTCTATATCGATATCTATAATATAAACATATCAAACAAATTCACGAAAATAACCTTTTTACATCTAAAGTGAGAAAACCCCTTAAAAAAATCACAATTCCACAGCCTAAACGTCCAAAAAATCAGGCGATGCAAAAAAAAATACTAATTTCGTTGCATCCTTACGACGCAACGAAAATTCCTATTCATATTTGTAAATCCTCATGTTCATTACCACACCAAATCTTTTTCGCAAAATTCCACTGCGCATCTCCCAACGAGCCGAATAAAAGTGATCTAGATTTCGGTATCTAAAACCAGCTGAGCAAAAACGGGAAAATATCCATCGCACTCCAACTTCAACCATTATTTTCGTGCGTACCTGCATGGGTCGTAATTACCGTCCGGTGCGCCCACCAGACACGTGTGACAACGCGATTCGTATCCGCGTAGCAATGAAAACGTGATTAATCAGCGTCGATTACCGCAATCAAGAATTCACGTAAGAGACACACACACACACGCATAATCGTGACGCACAAACCTTGTTTTTTATTATCGTCCACGTTGTCGAAGCCGTTTTGGATGGATCTTCGGTACAAATAATCCAAGTTGAAGACCGCCGTGTGTCAAACGGACGAAAATAAAATATAAATAAAAAAAAGGGGGGTGGGGGGAAACAAAACGAAAAATAGCTCGTCGCACGATTGAAGCGCGTAACTAATGCATCGATTAGGATTCTCTCGAGGAATCCCGAAGCATCACAACGGCACTGTTAATATCACGCCGGTAAGTCGAGGACGAGGAAAGCGACGATAACGCAACAAAGTACTGTGCTTCGCTACGCGCACGATAACAGACGATAGCTCGGCACGGCCCAACGCGACTACACGTGACGTACATTGAAACAACACTTTTCTTACTCTCGCACTCGTTTTCCCTCTCTCTCTCTCTCTCTCTCTCTCTCTCTCTCTCTCTCTCTCTCTTTCTTTCTCTCTCTCTCAGCACTGCGCTTTTCTCTCCTTCCTCGTTGAAATGTCACATCGACCCACTGTATCGTTCAATTGGAACGAGCGAGGAACGACGAACCAAAGCGGAAGTGGCGTGGTGCAAACAAGAGCACGTGGGTTTCGATCTTCGTTTCTTCACCACCGATTGTCACCGTAGATCGCTAAATTCTCATGATGAATTTTCGCGCCTCTCTCGCGAGTGTCTCGGAGATGACGAGTTCGGGAGTCGGGAGGAGGAGGAATCGAGATTGGCTCTGGGGATATTTCCATACGAGAGAGAGAAGCGTTGTGTGCCAAAGAGCGGGGCCCTGGGTGAGACACACCGGTCCGGGCTTCCCAGGGTCAGCCGGCTGGCAATCTCTGGGCTCTTTCTCACTTTGCAATAGTCGCGGTGGCAAAAGCACCAGCCGCTCGCTCTCCTCACACATACAACCTCAAAACACTTTACACGCGTGTGCGTATTTTTTCTTCTTTCGCTCGTTTCTTTTTTAATTTATTTCTTCTTTTTCGTTTAATACGCTCGGATGCATTTGTACGAAAACTTTAGCACGTTTCGACGTTAAGCTACGTGTGAACGAAAACGGCACTTTTACTCGAGCCTGTGTGTGGCGCACACAATATCGCTCTCAAGGACTCTACCGCGGCGAGCGCCCGCGCGCGCGCGCGAGTCTCTCCTATATTCCTTTCTCTTTATCCTTTCGCGCGAGCCTTTTTCTTTTTTATCCGGCTAACCTTTTTAAGCGGACTTTTAATTCATCGACATCGCCACCGAGTCGCTGCGTCGTGGCTCGGGCGCTTTTTAACAGACGCGCGTGTATGTTTGCGCGAAAACGGAGGCGAGATGCAGTTTACCGGGGGCGAGTGGAGGGGAGAGATGCAGCTCCGGGGATTCGCACTATCGGTATCGAAACGTGCTGTTTTTTTCGCTACGTCAGCGCACGATGCAACCGAAGAGAGGCGAGTCCTTATTGTCCTTGCGGGTTGTGCGGGGACGAATAATTCCGAGACTGTTGTCAAAATTTTTCGTAATTTTGAGATTTTGTTCTGTTACGCCGTTTTTTCGTATCGAATTTTCGTAATTTCGAGATTATTCTTCTTTTTTTACTCCGTTTTGTTCGTATCGAATTTTCCCAAAATTTTCGTAATTTCGTGATTATTCTTCTTTTTTTTTCCGTTTTTTTTTTCCCAAAATTTTTCGTAATTTCGAGATTATTCTTCTTTTTTACTCCGTTTTTTTTCGTATCGAATTTTCCCACAATTTTCGCAATTTCGAGATTATCCTTTTTTTACTCCGTTTTGTTCGTATCGAATTTTCCCCCAATTTTCGCAATTTCGAGATTATCCTTCTTTTTTCACTCCGTTTTTTTTCCCAAAATTTTCGTAATTTCGAGATTATTCTTCCATTTTACTCCGTTTTTTCCCAAAATTTTCGTGATTTCGAGATTATTCTTTTTTTTACTCCGTCTTTTGGTATCGAATTTTCCCAAATTTTTCGTAATTTCGAGATAATTTTTTTCACTCCGTTTTTTTTTTTTTCGTACCGAATTTTCGCAAAATCGAGGCGAAAAAGAGGCGCTATTACGATGTGGCGATTATCGATTTTCGATCGTTGTCGCCGGCTGAGGCTCGCGGCTCGTTCCGATCCGTTCGTCAAGCTCGAAGTTTGTCGTACCACGTTTTCGCACTTCGATCTCTCGCGCCCAATTCCCCCTTTGGCTTCCGGGGCTCGAATCTTTGTCTCTTTAATCCGCGGCGAATCTCGCGCGGGTGCACACGCGAGGCGGAACGAAAGGACGCGCTTTTCCCGTCTCGAAAGCTCGAAAGCTCGGGCGCTCTTGCGCGAGCTTTCTCGCGTACCAGTTTTATCGCACTGTCGTATGAATGAACGCGGGACCCACGTGGAATTCCGAGCAAAAGCTTTTTTTTTTATCACGAGGCTTCTTATCCGTCGAAAGATTCGAGGGCAAGATAAAATGTTTAAATCTCGACGTAAACACTCGCGCGATTTTTTTTCTCCCCCGCTTTTCCTCGACAAACTCGCCGTCACTGACACTTTTCCGAAAGTCAGCGCTGTGCCGCGATCGGAGAACGAAAAAAACAACAACAACAACAACAATACACTTTTTCGTTTTTCACTGTCACTTTATCCGAGCGTATGACTGTCACTTTTCTTATTTGTTGGTAGCGAAAAAACGTCCGAATTGCGGCACTGTCTTAAGGGGGAGGGCAAAAGTGTCGTCACTTGTGAATAAATTAGAAAATATGAAAAGAGATGAAACAAAATGAAATTGGGCCGATTCGGTGGTAATTCGCGTTATGACGGGAGATTTTTGATGATGATGCGAACGATGACGACGACGAGCACGTTCGAAAAGACCACGAGGGTCTCGAGCGTGAGCGCGCAACTTCACTTTCGCCGAGTTGTGTGTTGGCTCTCGCGCTCGCCTTCTCCGATTCTCCCTTCTCGCTCGTTTCTCTTTTTTTTGTTTCTTCTCTCTCTCTCTCTCTTTTTATTCGTTCACCTCTTTCCGCTTCTCTCGCTCTTTTCCTTCCTCCTCCTCGTCCTCGTCGTGTGTATTGCTCCTCAATGCTGCCCTCTTCCTCTATCTATCCCTCCTTTTCTCCTTGCTCGCCTATAAGCGCACTGATACACTGTGCGCACGCACACACACACACTGACACTCGCGACGCGTTTTGAACGTTTCCTTCGTGGCCCTCTCTCTCTCTCTTTTTCTCTCTCTTTCTCCGTCCCTCTGTCCCGCACCTCTTCGCGCTCGCTCACACTCTCTTCTCTTTCTCACTCTCACTCTCTCTCTCTCTACACGATTTTGTAATCCCTTTTACGAAACTCGCGGTTTCGCGCGCGACCCTCTTGGCGCTCTCGCGGCGGCAGCAACTTCTCTCTCCTCACTCACACTTGTAGCTGCGCACGTTTTTGCGCGGGTGTGTGTGTGTGTGTGTGTGTGTGTGTGTGAGAGCACGAAGTAAAAGTCGTCGCGAGGCACTCGCGGCTAACTCGACGACGACGGCGTGGCGGACGGTGAGAGACCGACTGGCGAACGAGAGGAGCTCCTATTACCCCGGCGAGGTTGTGACTGCCTGACACCAACACGCACACTGTGCCGCAACCAGCTCGCACGGACAACTCTCTTCCCACTCTTCCGGCGACACGAGACCTCTCACGCCGGAGACCTTCCGGCTTCCGGAACTTCTTCTTCGTCCTCCGCTTCTGTTCTTCTCCTTCGTCCACTCTTCTTCTCTGTTTCTTCCGGTTTCTTGTTCCTCGTTGTCTCTTCTTCGGCGTCTCTTTCTCTATGTTGGTCGTTTTACTTCTTTTCTTTGATATTTGCTTCCTCTTCTTGCTCTTCGCCTTGGGGTATGATTTTCGTTGCGCTTAGCTTTCTTCCTCTCCTTATTTCTCTTCGGCTTCTACTTATTCTCCCTCGTCCCTTTCTCCTGGTTGATCTGTTTTCTTCTATTTTTTTATTCTTTGTTTACATTGCTTGATGCTCCCTCTTGGGCGACTGTTTTTGCGTTGCGCTGCTCTTTTCTTCCTCGTCGTTTTACCTTCTTTTCGTTGCGGTTCTCTTTTCTGCCTCTTCGCTTCATTTTCTTTTCGTTGCGCTTCTCTATTCGGCCTCTTCGTTGGTACTGTTTCTTCTATTTTTTCATTCTTTGTTTACTTTGCTTGATGCTTTCTCGTAGGCGACTGTTTTTGCGTTGCGCTGCTCTTTTCTTCCTCGTCGTTTTACCTTCTTTTCGTTGCGCTTCTCTTTTTTGCCTCGTCGTTGATACTGTTTCTTCTATTCCTTCGTTTTTTGTTTACTTTGCTTGATGCTTCCTCGTGGGCGACTGTTTTTGCGTTGCGCTGCTCTTTTCTTCCTTGTCGTTTTATCTTCTTTTCGTTGCGCTTCTCTTTTCGGCCTCTTCGTTGATACTGTTTCTTCTATTTCTTCATTCTTTGTTTACTTTGCTTGATGCTTCCTCGTGGGCGACTGTTTTTGCGTTGCGCTGCTCTTTTCTTCCACTTTCTTTTTGTGCCTCCGCGTTTTCTCTTCTTTTCGTTGCGCTTCTCTTTTCGGCCTCTTCGTTGATACTGTTTCTTCTATTTCTTCATTATTTGTTTACTTTGCTTGATGCTTTCTCGTAGGCGACTGTTTTTGCGTTGCGCAGCTCTTTTCTTCCACTTTCTTTTTGTGCCTCCGCGTTTTCTCTTCTTTTCGTTGCGCTTCTCTTTTCGGCCTCTTCGTTGATACTGTTTCTTCTATTTCTTCATTATTTGTTTACTTTGCTTGATGCTTTCTCGTAGGCGACTGTTTTTGCGTTGCGCTGCTCTTTTCTTCCGCGTCGTTTTATCTTCTTTTCGTTGCGCTTCTCTTTTTTGCCTCTTCGTTGATACTGTTTCTTCTATTCCTTCGTTTTTTGTTTACTTTGCTCGATGCTTCCTCGTGGGCGACTGTTTTTGCGTTGCGCTGTTCTTTTCTTCCACGTCGTTTTATCTTCTTTTCGTTGCGCTTCTCTTTTCCGCCTCCTCGTTTTCTCTCCTTTTCGTTGCGCTTCTCTTTTCTGCCTCCGCGTTTTCTTTTCTTTTCGTTGCGCTCCTTTTTTCTGCCTCTTCGTTCATACTGTTTCTTCTATTCCTTTGTTCTTTGTTTACTTTGCTTGATGCTTCGCCTAGGGGGACTGTTTTTGCGTTGCGCTGCTCTTTTCTTCCTCGTCGTTATCTCTTTTTTTCGTCGCACTTCTCTTTTCTGCCTCATCGTTTTCTCCTCTTCTTCTCTGTTCAGAGTTTCTCGTTTGCTTCTTTTCCTTACTTCCGCATCATTTTTTTCTCTTCTTCCTCGTATTCTTCCTTTTGCTTCGTCCCCTCTTGTTCTCCTCTTTGTTTTCGCTGTTTCTTCTTGTCTCTTCTTTTTCATCGTCCTCCGCTTCTTCTTCGTCGTCTCTTTACCTTCGTTGATCCTGTTTCTTCTATTTCTTCATTCTTCGTTTCCACTGCTTGTTCTTCGTCTTGGGCTGCTCTTTTCGTTGATCTTCTCCTCTCTCCTTCTTCGTTTTCTCTCCTTCTTTTTCGTCCAGTGCGTCTCGTTTGATTAATCTCCCGACTTCCGCATCTCCTTTTGCATCTCTTCTCCCTCTTCCTCTTCGTTTTTCTCCCTCGACCTCCGTTTCTACCTTTTCCGTTCTCCCTTCTTCCGTCAATCGTATTCTTCGACTTCCGCTTTTGGTCTCCGTCTCCTTCTTTCTCTTTTTTTATCGTCGTTACTCTTCTATATTCGTCTTGGTCCTCCGGCTCCTCCGTTCCTCACTTTTCTCAATTTTCGTCCGCTCCTTCTATCTCTTCTACTTTTTATATTCTCAACCCCACTCGGTCCCTGATTTCTTCTTCATTCCCCTCTTATTCTTGACCGCGTTCCCCCGTGGCTTGTTCGATATCCGCGATACTCCTGTTTCCAGGACTATCGTATCGCGTTATACATTCTTGTAACTCGCTCCCCACCACCGAGAGGGCCCTCTCGTTCTCCAAAGCTCGCCAACTTTGGGTAGCCGGGGCTCACCCTCGCTGGGCTGAACTGGTGGAAACTCGACAAAATTGACGTCACGTCGATTGTACTCCAACCGCCGAAATACTATCGCGAAGGGGAACTTTTGTGGAAACTCTTGTGGCTCGGTGATCAACACCGTTATCAATCGTCTCGATCCTCCTCCCGCTCCCGTTTCTTTTGGTCAAATCTTACGTTTCCTTCTTTTCCTCCAAGTTTGTCGTAGGAAATGGTCTCTGTTGTTTCGTTCCTCTCTCTCTCTCTCCCTCTTTTTCTCGCTCTCCGTCCCTCTTATTCGTGGTACACAGAGTGTTCGCTCGAGAGACATTCGAGAGTTGAGCGAGGTTCGGGTTACGCAATGCTGTACACGAGCGAATATAACTACTAACGTAGCCTCAACTCCTTCTCTTAATGCTTTTCATCGTCCCTTCTCTTCTCTCCGCTCTTTTTTCTCTGTTTCTCTGTTAACGTTTTTCTTCACCTCTTCTCTCTCACTCGCTCTTCCTCCCATCCACCTCTCTCTCTCTCTCTCTCTCTCTCTCTCTCTCTTTTCTCTCTCTCTCTCTCTCTCTCTCTCTCTCTCTCTCTCTCTCTCTCTCTCTCTCTCTCTCTCTCTCTCTCTCTCTCTCTCTCACTCACTCGCACTCTCTCGCTCGCACATACTCTCATTCTCTTACTCAGTGCTCACACGCGTCTTATCTCTCGCGCGCAGAAAAGTAAGGAGGAAAAAAAGGCCTCGTAGATACCCGATGTTACTGGTCCCTCTCTCACGATTCTTCCTCACTTTCTCTCTCACCACTGTAGAGATACGATATTTCAAGGACAACCACAGCGATCCAGCACAACCAGAATTAACGTGTATATATGTATATACACACACGCATATATATATACATACATCCACACACACACACACACATGTGTATATATATATATATATATATATATATATATATATATATATATATATATACTTACACCCACACAAACACACAGCTAGTCTCGCAACCCCTTCACTTTTCGTTTTCTCTCCTTTCCTCTCCGACTCTTCCTCAATCATTCATCCGATCCCTCGCGAACGTCTCGCGCCGCTAATGTAACTCGAGGACGCACATCCTTCTTATCGCCGCGCCATCTCATTTTTCTCAAAGTCGAAAAGCCACAAACAACAATAGAGGCCTATCATCAATCGATCGTAGAAAATTTGTTCGAATCGATCGAATCGTGTTTTTTTGTCGCTAAGTCTACTCGAAGCCCCCGAATCTGCCTCTAGATTTTTTTCGATACCCCGATAAAAGTTCCATCGACTCGCGAGTCTTCGCTCGTCGGTGGAAAAATAATGCGAAGAATGTTCGTTGACCATATCGCGGTCGTGTAAATTGTACGTATTGATTTCATAAAAATGTTTTTTTTTTTTGTTCAGTTGTCTCGATCGTGGGGGCTTTTCAGATCGCGATCGGTAGAATTTGAACGCACTCGACGCGAGCAAGTCTCGTCTCGCGGCTAGGCTCTCGCGCGCTCGTTGGTTCGTTTCGTCGCGCGCGCGGTTTCAACTTTTACTTTCAGCTCTTACACAACGCGAGCGCGCTCACGAGATCGCGCGCGCCCGCCCTCCACCAACGGCAAACACCGCGAGGGCGATGTATATAGGCTTCGACGGCTCAACAGGCCACTCCGAACATTTACATGCGCATACGTACGTTTACAAACGTGTGTGTGTGTGTGTGTGGAGTACGTTGCGACGTGCGCGTGTGTAAATACACGTATACGCACGTGTATATTTATTAAGTGAACAACCGACGTGAACGCGACGCAAATAACTCGTAATCTATACCTTATTAATGTATTGTAGATATTTATTGTTTTTTCTTCGTTTGTACATCTTCGATCTAGTTATTATATATTCGTTTTTTTAATATAAAAAATGGCATTGCTTTGTGGTTTTTATGGCGTCCACGGAATTCACTAACGGCATGAATTAAAGGGCGTAGAGAGGAATTTTCTTTCTCGTGAAACTATCCTCTTCTTGATTAGCGATTCAGTTTGATATAATTGTAATTTATACGAATTATATTAATTAATTTTAATTCATACGAATTATACGATTTAGTTTCGATTTATACGAACTATAGGGTTTAATTTAAATTTAACTATTGATTATATATTCGTCTTTTTAGAGTGGAGAGTTTTTAGTGTTGAGAGGATTTTTCACTCTCGTGAAACTATCCTCTTCTCGATTAGCGATACAGTTTCAAGTTGATGAATTATACGACAAAATTGTAATTTATACGAATTATACGATTTAATTTTAATTTATACGAATTGTACGATTTAATTTCAATTTATACGAATTATCCAATTTCATTTCATTTTTTTACGAATTATAGGATTTAATTTTAATTTATCTATTCATTATATATTTGTTTTTTTTCCATAATAAACGGCATTTCGTTTGTGGTTTTTCTTTATCACATCCACAGAATTTACGAATTGCAAGAATTAAAGGATGCAGGGAAGATTTTTCTTCTCGTGAAACTATCCTCTTCTCGATTAGCGATATAGTTTCAATGTGATGAATTATGGTATATAATTTTAATTGATACGAATCATACGATTTAATTTTAAGTTATACGACTTATACAATTTAATTTCAATTTATACGAATTATAGTATTTAATTTTAATGTATGCAAATTATGCGATTCAGTTTTGATTTATACGAATTTCAGTTCACTTTCTACACTTTTGTAAATATGTATCTCTCTGACTATCGTCTAGCCTCTTCGTGTCGGATATTCGTTCTACGCGGGAAATTTTGATACGTGTGCAGACGGAAGTCCAGAGTCGTGAGCCCGCAGTGAGCCGCGGGGATCGAGAGATACATACATACCGGATGAGGCAACAACTATTGGCGGTAGAAATGTTGCCTATTAGACTCAGGAGAAAACTTTTCCTACAAAAGTTGCATAGTTCGAACGGGACCATCGAGGGGGGGCTACGAGGTTCATCCAGATGGAGGCGCTTTGGAGATTTCAAGGTCCCCTCCATTTTTTACAATGGGGCGACTGTTTTTTTTCCAGAATTTTATCAACGAACTAAAAATAAGTTCACATTCCAAATGTCAAGTTGATCGATCAAGATTTAGTATGAAAAATCGATAAAAAAGGAATTTTTAACGTTTTTCGTCTGGAATCGTTTAGAAGAATGATGCAAACAGTTTCCCAAATGAGCCCAAATAAACTCCTATAAAATGTGCTTAAGGGGCCAGTCCACTTTGAAAATTTCAAAAAATCGAAAGCAAGCAAGACTTGAAGAAATCGACGATGATGAGCAATCAGAAGGGATTTTGTACGGTGCAGGAATTGCCGATTGAGTTTAGGTAAGAGTTTTTCATAGTATAAACTTCAAACGCGTTTTTCTCGAAACAACGTTTTCAAAATCTAGCTCCATCGTATTTCTAAAACTAATAAACCGATTCTCTTGAAATTTGAACCACACATTGTAAACATGATTCGCAACAAGATGACCCTCGATGGTTTTAAAATTTTGATTTTTACTCTTTTTTTGCGAAAAACTGCGAAAAAACGCGTTTTTTTTTACTTTTTTCGTTTTTCATCTGCCATTTTTTTATTTTTTTATAAAACTTTATATTCGAGGGTCATTTTGTAGCTGGTGTCATACTGAATCTAATGGACTTTGATTTTTTTGTTTCAGACAAGCCGTTGCCGAGTTGTGATGCAGCTACCTAGCCCACCTATTTTTGAGGCGTTACGTTAAACTATAGTTTTTGTACTTAAAAATGAATAGAAATGAATTTTTTAAAATGTATTTCAAGACTTTATTTATGAAGCCCAACAACTTTTACATTCATATTCATATATATCTTTTATAAAATCCTCAAAAAAATCGCGAAAATAGCCTTTTTTCGTGGCTCCAAAGTGGACTGGTCCCGTAAAGTGATGGCCCCTTAAAGATTGACTGATTCGAAGTTGACAAGAGTCTTAGTTGCGAACAATGTAAGCAAAGCCGTACGACTTATCCGGATTTTGCTTAGTATCAAAGTATCGAAACCTCAATCAGAGCCTGTTCGTTAATACAGACTGACGTGATTAATAAGACAACCAATGCCAATCAGATTGCGAGCGTGCATTGGAAGTTGTGGCCATTACTTCGAGCGCCTTTCAAAGGAGTCAGTGCTGGATTTATACTTTTCTTAAGGCCTTATGCGAAAAATTTTAAAAATTTTCATTTTTTAATTATTTTTTATTCCATTAGCCTGAACGGTTAGAAATATTTTAAGCTTTACAGAATTGAAAAATTCAAAAAATTCGAATAATAAGGTAAGATTGCATTTATAATAGATACCGCGCGGCGCGTCTGACCGCCAACTCCAAAGCCGTTTTTCCACGATTCACTTTTTTGAACCTTGTGAAAGTTCTAACTCTTGATCGAATGTTCAGATCGCTTTGCAATTTTTACAACATATTCTTAGTATCATTACTCATCGTGTAAACCACAGAAACAAAAATTTCAATGACACAAACAAATATAAAAAATAAAATACCGACGGAAAAATGGAGTAAAAAATTTAAAGTTTCGAAGATATTTTTCTTATAATGTTTTTTAAAAAATAATATTGTTGGTTCACACTGAAGATACATTCATTATGCAATTATAAATACGTTCATTTTCTTCAGACACCCACATCGATGCCGAGAACTTTCACCATCAACGCGTGCGCAAAAAAAAATACATTTCTTTATTATGTTACATCTCCGCCATTTGTTAGTATGTCTGATTCTTTTTACATATACTTAACCATGTGCATGAATTATCTGTAAAAAAAATGTCAATATATGCGTAATTTTTTTAACCGCGTCTAGAAAAGAACCTTCGAAAATCGGCGAAATCGCGTATACAAGGCTTAAGTATAGGCCACTTGCCTTTGTGCCTAGGCCTCTAAAAGCCTCAATAGGCCTATACGGCCTATTGGCAAATCCAGGACTGACAGGAGTAAGTGTTTGCACCATTTTTTTAATCGATTTTTGGCCGAAAACATTGAAATTTCTTTTTCAGCGATTTTTTTATATTAAATCTTGATCGATCATTTTGAAAGTTGGTGTGTGAACTTAATTTTAGTTCCTTGATAACATTCTGCAAAAAAATAGTCGTCCCATTGTAAATAATGGAGGTGACCTTGAAATTTCGGAAGTGCCTCTACCTGGATGAATTTCGTGGCCACCACTCGATGACCCCCTTAGAACGATGCAACTTTCGTAGGAAAAGTTTTCTCCTAAGTCTGATAGGTTGGAAAATATTATTTCTACTGCTAATAGTTGTTGCCTCACCCGGTATATATATATATATATGAACACATTCACATGATCTTTATACATAAATACACACGAGTATGTGTGTGTGCAAAGTAGAGCCGCAATAAGTATGCGAAATTGCCGCCATAGAATCGCCCACACTCGAGCATCCAGCCGAGGAGAGAGAGGGAGAAAGAGAGAGACAATGGAAGAGAGAGGGAGAGAGAGAGAGAGAGAGAGAGAGAGAGAGAGAGAGAGAGAGAGAGAGAGAGAGAGAGAGTGCACGATATTATTAAAACTTGCCGCACGAGACTCCGGCTTGTTTATTTTCGACATTTCCCTTCTCCCGGTCAGCTGATACCTATTCCACGTGGAAAGTGAGAGAGTACGACGATTCACGGCTGTCCTTAACACGGATACCCCTAAAGGGGGCTCTTCCCACACTCGTGATTTATTTCCGAAATGAAAAGAGATTCGATTCAATTTCAATATATTATTCCGGCGAGTGGGTCTCTGGCGAATTGTGGCAGTGCACACAGTGATGAATTGAACTGAGGTTCAAAATCTCTCGAAAAGTCATTTTTGGAGGTTTTTTAGGTTTAGGTTTTTTTTGCTAATAAGAAAATTTGTTTTGGAAAAAGGATTCGATTTTATGGTTGAATAATTTAAGGGTTGAGATTAAAACTTTTTTTTGTTTATCACAAAATGCGGATTTCGACTGAAGAAGCTGAGGAAAAAATGCAGCAGAATTTTCGGAAATAACCTGGCGGGTGCACCGGTATGCACATACTTCTTAAGGGGCTACATCTACCTAGAGGCCCGAAAAAAATGGCCAAAGTCCGAATTTTTGTGAGAAACGGTTAGTGAAAAAGAAACGCATTTTTTTTTATACAAACGTACATATATTGAGAGCCTTTAAAAAAATCACCAAAAAAATACAGAAAAACAACAAAAACATGACCGCCGGCAGATGATACTGTTTCTAAAGTCGGTGGACATGATATCTCGAGACCCACTTGATGGATTGTTTCCAAATTTATGGGACATACGACGAGAAACATTTGAAGGTCGTTGACGATCTCTTTTTTAAAAAATTGATCTTTATTTGTTCAAAGTTACGTAAAAACGACAACTTTTTAAAAATATATTTTGTATGTTCGAGTTACAATTCGTCGCCACTGTGTGAAATAAAGAATGATTTTAAAAATCAACGATCGTCAACGACTCGTATTTATTGTAAACTTGAATAAGCCGTTTGGTTTTTAGGTTCCAGATGGACCGTTCAAGCTGGAGATTGTCCACCGACAAACTTCGCGAAAAAAATGTTATGATCTGCCATGTGTTTGTTGTTTTTCTGTATTTTTTGGTGATTTTTTTCAAGTCTCTCAATATATGTACCTTGGTGTTGAAAGAAATGCGTTTCTTTTTTCATCATCGGTCATGAATTCTTAGTTTTTCTCTATGTTTTGGTGATTTTTTTCAGGCTCTCAATATATGTACCTTCGTGTTTAAAGAAATGAGTTTTTTTTTCACCAACCGTTTCCCAGACGTAAGCATTGTAATTTGGCTATTTTTTTAGGCCTCTAGTTAACCACACACTTTTAAAAAAAATCGATTTTTTGCCTTTTTCGACAGTTTATACTTTCAAGAATATCCTGTAAAAATTTCAAGGCCGTATCTCTAATACTCCCCGAATGGCAGCCTTCCAAAGAGCAACCGCTCGTAGGTATAAAATTCGATAGTTAAATCTTAAGGGAGCCTTTGTCCTTGAAATTTTCAAAAAATCAATTTGAGCTCACCATGAGCAGCTAGAAGAAGAGGAGGAATGCTTCTATGGACCAGGCATTGCCGATTAGCGGTAATTATAAACACATTTACGTAAACACATTACAAAACTTTAAACGCGTTTTTCTCGAAAACACGTTTTTAAAAATGGCTGACATTCCCCTGACCGCTGTAATTAACATATCGACCTGAAATTTGGAGAGCATACTCAGAAAATATGTCTTCACGGAATGACGGATCGTTTTTTCGATAGATACATTTTTGCATTTATTATTTATCTTTTTATGCGAAAAAAACGCGATAATTCGATTTTTTTTAAATTGCCGGCATTTTCCGAAGTTTGTACTAATCGAAAAACCCATCCGTCATTCCATGACCAAAGGGTCACAGATTAATAATATGCTTTGAATTTGTGTTTCAGATGTCAGCCGTTTACCTCCCGCGGTTTGAGGACCTGTTTTCGCGGAGCTGCAACGGCGCCATTTTGGTTTAAAAAAAAAAATTTTTTTTAACGTTCTGTATATCATGAATAAAAGCAAGAAAAAAACCGCACTCAAAAAGCTTTACTCGTTTCCTTTAAAAAAAATAAAATGTAAACACCTGAAATATGGCACTCCAATTTTTCTCGAAATGAGATTTTTCAAATTTGCTGACATTGTAACTCAAAGAGCAATTATCCGATTGACTTGAAATTTTAACTGAGTACTCTTGAATATATTTACTCTACAATGACGTAGGATATTTTTGATTGGATGAAAATTGACGATTTGGCATTGAAAAAAACGACCATTTTATAGGCAAGAAAACAGACTTTTTTTCAAAACTACGCCATTTTGTTAGATTTTGATATTTTTCGAAAATCCTACGTCAATGTACAGGAAATACCTTCCAGTTTAACGAAATTTTTTCCTTTTTCGGTTTCAGCTACTCAATCGGCCGGAATCATGTCAGCAGTGGAGAAACTTTTTTTTTGGCGCTTCCGAAGGCAGCGCATAAGTCGCTTGGATCTCAATATTTTTCTATGAAAAAATGATGTAATATAGGTCAAATATAGCCAAATATTTTCTCAATTTTCCGAAATATTTAATTGAGTACTTTTCTTCCAAAAAAATCCCGAAAATCACCCAAATTTTCAGCGTTCACACCGGCATATCCCCTTAATCCGCAGAAAAAAAAACAAAAAAGGTTTTTTTTCGGCCTGCGCGGTTTCCCCTTTAATGGTAACAATACACGGATAATCGACTGGCGCAGAGCTCGCGACTGGAACTCGTAGATGAGTGCGAACGGGTTTTTTGTCCCTCTCAAAAAAGCTCGTCCCGAAGGTTGGCGCACGTCTCGAAGGGGGGGGGGGAGTCTTCGAGAAAGAGGGGCCTCAAGACTTCCGGTCTACAAGGTTGCTCGCGCGTGTCTGGTTTTCTCATCGTACATCTCCGCGTAACTTTTGAGAAAACACACCTTGGTGCACTATCCGAAGCCTGTTTCATCCGTATATAGTTGTCCCTCTTTTTTTCTTCGGCCGTCTCTTTTCTCGTTGTCTCTGCTTGTGCGATCATTCACTTTCTCACGTATACATTCCTGGCCTTATCCCTGCGCCCCTCTCCGTCTTTCCGTTTCGCTCGAGGAGAAACGAGCATGACGTTACCAGTGCGCAGCTGAGCGCGGCCCGTGGAGCCCGCTGAGCCCGCGCACAGGGAGCGCAAAAAGGCTGAAACTCGTGCGAGCTTGCGAGGCGAGGGACTGCCGCGATACGAGTGTAACAGCAGCGCAAACGCCTGGCGAACATACGTGGCTGCGCGGGTACACACGAGGAACGGACACTTGTATCGGATCTGTTTAAGGGGTTACCCCCACTTGCGATTTTGAAAAAAAATCGATTTTTTTTTATTGCATTTTTTTGAAGTATAAGTATCCGGGCCCATACTTCTGTATGGGCCCGGAATAGATGACTGCATGTAAGTTTACAAAAAAAAATATTTTCTTCGTGTAAACTGAAATTGAAACTTTAAACGCGTTTTTCTCAAAATGGCATTTCTGAAGTCGGTGACCAAGATTACTCGAACACTCATGAACCGATCTTCTTGAAATTTTGCAGGCTTATTTAATACATAAAAATGTAGTATTTAATCGTTCGATTTTGTTTTTCGAAAAAAATGGCCGTTTTATAGCCAAAAAACGGCCGTTATTTTTCGTTAAAATCGAACCATTAACTTTGACTGTCCGCCATTTTGTGAAAATTGAATATTTTTTAAAACCCTTCGATTAAAGACTAGTGTATACTTATATTTGACTAAATCCATTTGCATTTTTTTTTCAGATGATCCACTTCGCCGCAATATTGGTCACCGCAAACCGTGTATATAAAAACATTATTTCATTGACGGCCATTTGCCACTAAACAATGTAATATTTTTCAATAAAAAAATTACTGAAAGTTCTTCAAGATGTGTTCTTTAAGATGGTATATTGATCGATTAAAAAAGTTTTGTAGCTTTTTTTTTAATTCATGAAAAAGGCCTTTTTTGCGCTACAAGTGGGGTTAACGCCTTAACGTACCTATTTGACGACTGGGACGCGAGGAGATATATCATACCTTTTGCCAGAAATCAAACGGGACTTTTCGGCTGGCCGACAACAATTTTTACGCTAGTCTAGAATTTTTCCCCATTTTTTTTGTTTACATGACTTTGGGGCATATCATTATTAGTCGTATGTAGCTTCGAATTACTTGTTGTTCAGTGTAACCTGAGACTTGTCTATTTTACATGCCGTCACCAGGGATGAAACGTACGTACGTTTGTATGTAATAGAAAGTAACCGACACTGGTAGATGGGCGGTACTTTAAGGGGTTAGGCCACAGTAACAGGTACAAAATCACGTGCGAATTAAACAATTTTCTTTCGTATGAAAAAGTGATTCACTCATAACATTAATTACAGATTTATTAAGTATGAATGTCAGGCTGTTAGAAAATATATATATTTTTTTCGATGTACAAAATGGCCGACTACTCGAAACTTCTCGAAACAGCTTTTTTCCAATTTGCGTGACAAATAACTTCAACAATTTTCACTCGATTTACTTTAAATTTAAAAGTTATGTTCCTAATTGCATTTCGCAGAGAAGCACGTACGGAATTTCTGATTAATCGAAAAATTTTCATTTTATGAGCAGTTTATGAGCAGTTCCAACGAAATTTTTCACTGAAAATTCATTTCTTAAGTTCAAATGCCTACAACTTTTTAATAAAACAATAGTTTTTTAATTCCGTACGTACTTCTCTAGGTATTCTAATGTAGATTGACGAGAATTTTTGTTTTTCGTTCTAGGTTAAAAATTGTGCTAAATGCCACGTCGCAGAGCGCCTGAAAAAACGATAACAAAAGAAAATATTAGTAGTCGGCCATTGTGTACATCGAAAAAAAATACATATATTTTCTAACAGCTTGATATTCATACTAAATAGATGTGTGATTAATTTTATGAGCGAATTACATTATACGAAAAAAATGTTAAATTCGCACATAATTGTATACCTGTTACTGTGGCCTAACCCCTTAATCAGCGTTGCGCATGGCCGATACTCGGAGCGGTGACCGTTTGACCGTGCACGGCTGGCGCATGTACCAGTCAGCGGAATGCCAATACTTCGAAGACGTCGTGTAGATACTTGGGGTGTACTTCCGAAAAACCCATACCTCCGAATATTTTCGAACTTCGTATCCTTATGTATTTTGACTCGCTGATCACGAATATGATAGGGAAAATACCCGCAAATTTTATTTTCAAGGTAAAAAAAACGATTTTTTTGCAGTTATTCTATTTTATTCCAACAAATATTGATCTTAGAAAAAAATGTCTTCTACGAAAGTTGTAGCCTATTAAAAGACTGATATTTTATGTTCTATACAGGTTTCGTCTGAAACCCTTATTTTCCAAGAAAAATGGGATAATACTCCAATAAGTATATTTTGCTCAACTCCATTAGTTTCGATGTTATCTACTTACGCACTTTACCACGGGGAGGTTACAGTTTAGTCTTTAAAGTGCATATTTTTTTTTGCTTTTTTGTATTATATTCTTGTTTTTGCTTTTTTTTGTATTTTAGTCTGTTTTTTGTTTTTTTGTACTTTATTCTACTTTTTGCTTTTTTGTATCTTTTATTTTGGTCTTTTTTGTACGTTATGTTGCTTTCTGTTATTTTTTGTGATTTTAGTGTTATATAGGAAAATATTGAAGGTTAAGCAATATAAAAGCGAAAAACTTATGTGGCTTTGCCGGAATAGCAAATTTTAGAATCGGCGATAAATTGTGTGAAAGGATCTATGTTTAAGTTTTTTACACGGCGGCGCCCCAAAAATTCGCAAAGATGGTCAGCGAGATTATTTTTACGAACTCCTTCTCGCGTTAGAGAGTGACGCATCCAACGCCCATCCAAGATGCCCAAAAAACCTACCCCAGTGCTCTATGCACCCCGCGATTCCATGTACCAATCCGAAATGCCCGCCGCCCAGCCCAGTGTTCTACGAACCCTGCAATTCCACACACCCATCAGAGGTGCCCTGTGCCCACCCCAGTGAACTACACACCCCAAGATTCAACATACCCGAGTTTGTTTGGGTTTGTTTTGATTGCTGTTTGTGCTTGTTTTATTTGGGTTTATTTGGGCCCATGAGCAGTAAAGAGCGTAAGTAGATAATATCGAAACTAATGGAGTTTAGCAAAATATACTAATTGGAGTATTATCCCATTTTTCTTGGAAAATAATGATTCTAGACAAAATTTGTACAAAACATAAATCATCAGTTTTTTTATGGGCTGCAACTTTTGTAGAAAACATTTTCCTCTACGATCAGCATTTGTTAAAATAAAATATAAAAACTACAAAAAACCGTTTTTTTTTTCAGTTTTGATCTTGAAAATCAAATTTGCGGGTATTTTCACTATCATATTCGTGATCAGCGAGTCAAAATACATAAGTACACGAAGTTCTCAATTATTCGGAGGTGTGGGCTTTTTGGAAGCTTATCCGATACTTGAGTTAAACGTCTGCGCACCAAAGAATCAAAAGAGTGTGGGGCCATCTATACTGGTACCGGTTTTTCACAGTTTCTCCGTACCCTCGGGCAAGGGAGGACACAGATTTTTTTCTGGAGGGGCGGCACGGCGTGGGGGAGGGGGGGGGGGGGGGCACGGGGCCAGACTGTGTCCCAGGATGTGATTATTCTGGGACTTGTTGGATTTTTTGCATAGTCGATTTGGATATTCTGGGGGGTGGGGGGCAGGGGCACGTGGCCCTTGAATCCGCCCTTGCCCTCGGCGAATGCGGTATAGTGTAGCCAGAGACGGCTGTGGACGCAACGGAAGTTAGGTTAGATCAGAGAAATAAGGGTGGGGAGTGATAGAAAAGGGTTTTGAATTTCGAAAGGGTAATACGTAAAAATCCGCAAGTGTATACGTTGGAAGTCATGATAACTACATAATTAAAAGTAATTGAAAATCTAGTACTTTGACGTATATGTAGACAGTCCTGGAGAAAATGAAGAACATGGAGACCAACCAGTGTAGAAATTCGTCGAGAAGTCCGCAGATCCTACCACATCCCTATAGGGATTTGATAGGCACGTCGCACGGAAGGAGTCTACATTGGAACCCAAGTGGATTCCACGCTATTTCCCTATTGACATGGCTTGAGAATTTTTGTTAAATTATCGAACTGAATTGTTTGGGTCTATTAAAAAATATCATTTCGTGATATTTGTTTGGGTCTATCAAAAAATATCATTTCGTAGTGCCGTGCACAGAGTTGTTGGGAAGTCCCAAGATGCACCCACAACTCTATAGGGATTTTTGTTAGGGATGTCACACAAAAGGAGTCCTCATTAGGATCCAATTGGATTCTGCACTGCTCCCCGATGAACGCCGTTTGAGAATTTTTACCACGTTCGAATCTAAAATATAAGAAAAGTCACGCGAAAAAACTCAGCGTGCTGAAATATAACTTGCAGGCTTTGTGAGCATGTTCGTGTGTGGGAATATTATGTCAAAGTGCAGTAAAATAAATAACAAACGACAATTACAGTGGATTTTCAGTTATGTGATTCAAATCGATTTTTAGGATATACTTTTTGAAGCGATTTATCCTTTTTTAAAATAACACTTATACTTCTTTAAGATCCACTCATTTTGTGTATTTATATGTTTTCTTTATAAAATTCAACGTACAGAATGCGATGGGATCTATAAAGAATCGTATCGGATTCTGTTCGATAATGTGGAAATTATTCAGGATTCAAATTGGATTCGTACGTTGGATTCCAATGGGAATTCCTGATGAGAATCCAATATACGAGCGTGACGTTTTAGTATAGGGATCCCATGCGATGACCCATTGCATCCCTACAGGAAGTAGATGGACAAGTATGGGAATCCAATCGGATCCCTATGACAATTTCTGTACGTGAATGTAAAGTAAATGGAGGAGTACTTACCCAATTTTGTCCACTGGAATGTATCATCAGATGCAATGTATAGTTAGAAGTAAATATGAAAGTTATGTATAATTTTGCATAAAATTGTTATTGCATTGTATGTATGATTAAAGTGATTAACAATCTAGCGCTTGGAAAACGAACCGTAAAGCAAAAATCAGGCTACATTGTTCGGTCTAGTTTTGTGGAATAGTGTCATTTGTGGAGGCCAGAGAAAGACGTGGTCGGTGACGTGGTCGGTGGTGGTGGGGGACGAGAGCTGAAGGTAGAAAGGGCGGACAGAAAGAAATACGAACGGAGAAAGGGAGAGAATGCAAAATAATTTGGGACAAACAGAGAGAGAGAGAGAGCAATGGAGTGGGTTAAATGTACATACATGGAAGAACGAAGAGAGAGGGAGAGGGAGAGAGAGAGCAAGAGGGCGAAAGGAAAAGGCAAGGTAAAGAACCAGGTGTCTCGGAGGTTCTCTGTATTCCTTCGTTTGGCCTCTATTCACGAAGCGTACAAAACCCTTTGGGCACTGAAGGGTTGTTATACTGCTTCGTGGGTCCTTGATCCGGGACGAGCTGATCTATGACCGCTCGTCACGTAAATATCGATGTGCCCGGCAACTCGGAATTTCCTTCGTTTATGTGTTTGCACTTTGTATTAGGTACTACAGGGCTGTACCTTTTTTTTAATGCATTTGTGTAAATACAAATTTTAAAACGATAAGAAATTTACACGACAGTATTATTTTTTTATATATGGGCTTACATATTTTACATTTTATATGTTTTAAATATTTATACAGGGTGTTGGGAGGTCGATGCAAAGCCTTAAGGGGGTGATAGGTCACCTCGTTAGGAATATATTTAACCTAGGTCACCTTAGTGCAAAGTCTACGGATTTCGAGTTATCATGGTAAATATTATATGATTTTTTGAAAATTTCCCAAAATTAGGTACTGACCCGTTTACCTCTTATGTTAACACTATTTTTTTTTAATAGCATTAACATAAGAGGTATTTTTATGTTTCGAAGAGCTTTTCATTGTTCAAAACGCCCCATTCAATTAGTTGGGTGGATACAGATGATTGTATTGGTGTTTGTCGATTGAATACACATGAAATTTTCCAAAAATCATGATAACATAATTTGATGATAATTTGGGAAATTATCGTGATAATTTTTAAATAGTTTAAATTTTTCAAATATGATTATTTACCATAATTTTAAAATAATTTTAAAATAATTAAAGAATGTTATTATTTAAAAATAATTCTTTAAATATTTAAGTTATTTTAAATCATGATAATGATAATTTTTTAAATTATCATTATCATGAAATCATGATAATTTTGGAAAATTTTCCAAAAAACATGATAACTCGAAATCTTTAGACTTTGCACTAACGTAACCTAGGTTAAATATGTTCTTACCAAGCCGACCTGTCACCCCCTTAAGGCTTTGCATCAACCTTCCCAACACCCTATATATATTATATAAACATAGTGGGAAAAGTATTCGATAAAATGAAAGATTATTTTATTATTACAGGATACTGTGCAATTGATTTCACCTGTGCATTTGATATTTTCTTAGGGAAGAATTTCGATATGTTTTAATATTGAGTTGCTACGAGTACTCGATTATTAAATTGCTACTCAATTTTTTTTATATGCTACAGATTATGCACATAGCCGTGTTTGTTTGGAAACTCCGGCAGCCTACCGGCCATTCGGGCTAAGTAAATAAATCCAAAGTCGGAAGTTTTAGCTTGTCCTCTCATGAAAAAGGCGTCTCAATCGTTTCGCCTGTTCAGTTTTATTCGCATTTCGCAATTAGATGAAAATAGAAAGAAAAAGCGTATCGAGTTCCACCGATTGCCAGGATGAAAATGGTATTGGAGAAAATAGCGGTTACCGAAAGTTTCACTGAGAATTCTTTAGTTAACGACAGCGATTAGTCTGCGAGCGGAGGACTCACTCTGAATCAAGCTAGTTGCGCTATAAATTCGCGACCGCTGATTTATTACTCACACTAAGTCGTTGCGTGAGAACAACAGCCCGAAAATACAGTAGAATCCGTGATATTCATAAGGGAACAAATCATTTGCAAATTTATAGTCGATCGCGAAATTACCGCAAGAAATTTCCGATGTTTAATTATATTTGGCAGATTGACATCTGAAACTTTTCTCTCAATCAACCTCATTGGTCCTTGCTCGATATTTTACAGATGGCAAAGGGTAAAATGAATGTTGAAGTTTGAATCGTTCGGATGCAATGATTTTATTATTTCTCCATTTTTTATTATCATCCAAAATTGTTTTTTTTTCACATTAAGGTCGTGAATCGCTAACGAGAATTTGTAAAAAACGTACGAGTGATTTTCATAGTTTTTATCGATCGAAAATAAATGTTATCTATAGAAAAGAATTCATTTTCGTTGCGTTACAACGGTGCAAACTTCAACATCATTAAAATCAAGTTATTCCATGCACACGTTTCTTGTAATAATTATTAGATTAAATACGCTATATATATATATACATATGACGTATTAAATCAACAATTGGATTCTTTTATGCACATGTTTCTTATAATAATAATAATAATAATAATAATAATAGTAATTATTATTATTATTATAAGTTGTGATAAGAATTATAATAAGTATCTAATAATAATTATTAGAATAATACTTTATTACATTACGATTTTTTAAATATCAGCTCTCTTTTGTTAGTCCTTTTACACGTGCATCTCATAATAATAATAATAAGAAAAAAAATAAGAATTATAAGTCATGATAGGCATTATTATGAGCATAATAATGAAGAATTATAATAAATACCTGATAATTATTATTAGTATAACACTTTATTACATTACGATTTTTTAAATATCAGCTCTTTTTTATCAGCCACTTTCCACATGCAACTTTAAATTCACGATGACAGAAATTCCAAATTCGAAACCCGTCATATTCGGAAAGAGAACAAAATAATCCATGGCACTTCAAACATGGGCGTCATAGGCAAAAAAAATTGCCATTATAATTGGGCTTGAGTCTTGACGATACGACCGGGGGAGTGTTACGGCCTCGATGTAGCACCATGGTCACCGGAAGTAACGCTTGAAATTTTCGCCCGGGATAAGTGAAATAAAATAAAGGAGGCAAAAAAAAACAAATAGTACATTTGCACAAGTACATATACGTACTGCATAATAGTTGTATCCTCGCCGAGTCGCGGTACTTCGCTCAGAGGCCTCGCATATAACCTCTCTATCTCTCGCTCTCTCCCTCTGTCGTGCGGTTCCCGCTTGTTGTTTCGTACGAAACTGCAGTGTATTAGTTAACTCCGTGTACAGTCTCGACGTATATAGTTGAGTTTTCAAAGCCCCTTTATGCTTTCTCGCTCCGATCTTTCTTTCGCGTATGTTCTCTCGCTCTTTCACACTAGCGTGTACGTAAAGTACACGCGTATAAGTATACACACACACTTTTGGGTTCACCTAGCGACTCGACATCCACCAATACCACGTGCAACTTCCCTCATCCCTCTCTCCACTCTTTAACGTCATTGCCCCACTCCATTTGTACACCTCTCTCTCTCTCTCTCTCTCTCTCTCTCTCTCTCTCTCTCTCTCTTCTTGGCTCTCGTTCTTCATGTTCCCTGTTCTCCTCGTATCCCTTCCATATTTTCATTCTTCTCCTCCTCCTCCTACTTTTTGGTATATGTTCTTTCTAGTAGAGCTGTAAGCACTCACTACACAGTCAGTGTAGCGCCGGAGCTCCCACCTTTTGACTACCTCGAGAACTCGAGACTCTCCCTTTCCCCGGCGTTCTAGAGGGAACCTCTCCCTGTTCCTCTCTCGCCCTTTCTCTCATTCTCTCTTCCACACACGCACTCCTTTTTCATTGCGCTTTTGCTGCTTTTCCCATTACATTGCAGATAGAAATTTAATTCTGATGCTATTACAGGGGAAGAGGATAGACGAAGAGAGAGTGAGAGAGAGGGGGAAGGAGGAATGGGGGGAGAATGTGCATTGATATTTTTATTTATATATGCAGCAACGAATATGTGTATAGACACACACACACACACACACACATATAGGGTTTCTCACCTGACATATTAATTTATTAATAAAACGTATTATTTATTTGAAAAGTACAAATATTTTTATTACAATATCGACGCTGTTTACGAAAAGTAGCACGATTCAAAGTTCTTAGGAAAACTAGCATGATTATGCTTTCGCCGCGAAAACTAGCTTGTTTGATTTTCACTGTAAAAACTAGTGTAAAAGGAGTAAGTTTAAAACCTTAAGGATCTCATCGCTCGTACAATCTAACGAAACAGAGTTTCGGTGAGAATTTAAGGCGTTACCCCCACTTGTAGCGCAAAAAAGGCCTTTTTCATGAATTTTTTATAGAAAACTACAAAACTTTTTTAATCGATCAATATATCATCTTAAAGAACACATCTTGAAGAACTTTCAGTAATTTTTTTATTGAAAAATATTACATTGTTTAGTGGCAAATGGCCGTCAATGAAATAATGTTTTTATATACACGGTTTGCGGTGACCAACATTGCGGCGAAGTGGATCATCTGAAAAAAAAATGCGGATGGATTTAGTCAAATATAAGTATAAACTAGTCTTTAATCGAAGGATTTTAAAAAATATTCATTTTTCACAAAATGGCGGAGAGTCAAAGTTAATGGTTCGATTTTAACGAAAAAAACGGCCGTTTTTTGGCTATAAAACGGCCATTTTTTTCGAAAAAAAAAATCGAACGATCAAAGACTACATTTTTATGTATTAAATAAGCCTGCAAAATTTCAAGAAGATCGGTTCATTGTTCGAGTAATCTTGCTCACCGACTTCAGAAATGACATTTTGAGAAAAACGCGTTTAAAGTTTCAATTTCAGTTTACACGAAGAAAATATTTTTTTTTTGTAAACTTACATAGAGTCATCTATTCCGGGCATAAAAAAAAACTGCACTTCAAATTGCACTTCAAAAAAATGCAATAAAAAAAATCGATTTTTTCAAAATCGGAAGTGGGCTTAACCCCTTAAAGTCCTTCGTGCTCAGGTAAAAATCTGGAAAAATAAACTATTAGTATTTAAAAAAAAATATGACAATTTTTTGCGTAATGACATTTTAATTTTATACTCGTTGCTTTTATTAACATTTTGATAATAATTATCAATTAAAATCGATAGCAGTAATTTTCAAAAAAAAATAATATCGAATTTGTAATTATAATGAAGTATTTATTGTGATTGTCTATTAAAAAAATAACGTTATTGAAAATATCATTCAACAAATTTACTGTAATCTTACAGATGGTTATCGTCGAATATGTTTGAAAAATCTTGCTGATGTTCAGTGGGAATTAAACCTCTGCCAAGCGTGGCCTGTAAATCTTTTTTTTTTCTTGGTGCAAGAGACAATTTTTTATCCGACGTCTGTTTTAATTGGAACATTGGAAGATCATCAATGTTATTGTTTTTTTAAAAGATTTTCATCTCTCGTCCTTCTTGGTAAAAATCATATTTAACGTGGATTGTATCGATGTAAGGTGGAATGGATATTTCCCGAATACTTGCAATTTTAATTGAAGTCCAATTAACGTTTTTTGAGAGGTCTAAAAAATCGTAAATTTCCGATTGCGGTCAAAGGAATTGGAGTAAAAAATAGAGGCAAGGCGTAAAAAAGCATGGAAGAAAAATCGGAAACAATTCCAGTGTTACTGAAACATGTTAATTTTCGCGGTGTATATCGAAATCTGCTTCTTTTCTTGGTGAAAGCCGAAACGTGCTAGTTTTCGAGTTAACGGGGTCCTCTAGTTTCGCGGCTGTTTTTTTACGGCTTTTTCAATCATTTTTTATGGGCAAAGCATCGAAATAATCAATCTCATTGTTTTTGCATAATCTTTATTAACATTTAAATAAGTTTTACAAATTTTTTGAAGTCAAAATATATAATAGAATAAAAGTTATAGTGGCCGACAGGAAAACATGAAGTAAAAGGGGTGCTTGACGGTGACCAAGATTGCGGCTGTTCTGCTTATCTGAAATAAAAAAACCAAACGGCATTTTAATCTTCATATTTAAGACTAGCGATTGAACTAGAGTGAATTCTAAATTACAAAAATTGACTTTTTTATACACTTTTGAAAATTACATTCTATTTTTTACTCATTTTTCTTAAGTTTTTCGCTCGTACAAAAAAAAATATCGAAGCAATCAGGATTATACTAGTTCAATCGCTGGCTTATAACATATTAAAGATGCTGTATAAATTTGAACAAGATCGGTGCAGTAGTTTCTGAAATATTGTGGTCACCGTTTCGAAAAATGGTGTTTCGAGAAAAGCGCGTTTGAAAGTTCGCGCATGTGATTTATACTTGTGAACCACTTCGAATATCGAAAAATCGTTTGGCACACATTTTCTACACATGTTGTAGATTTGATTTATGAAAAAAAAAAAATCGATTTTTTCGACCCAAGAAACTAGAGGACCCCGTTAAATATCGAAAGGTGCTAGTTTTCGTGGCGAAAACCGAAACTTGCTAGTTTTCGTGGCGAAAACCGAAACTTGCTTGTTTTCGTAAGAATTCTGAAACATGCAACTTTTCGTAAGCAGCGTCGATATAAGGAACATCCACGGAGGTTACGTGTGGAACACAATATCCGATAAATGGCAGTCTCGTACGTGTTTGCAAATGTTCACTCTTTAGACGAAATTTTTAATAACATTTTGACATAATTGCGGACTAATTTCATTAATGGTGCGTCCAAATGCTGCCTTGAGCTCCGGAATGGTCTGTGGATCATTGGCATAAACTTTTTCCCAAAAAATGGCGGGTAATTAAAAATTTCATTTACAAAGGATCCAACTTAACTTGAGTTGCGTCCATAGCAGTCCTAAACCACACTATACCACATTTACCGAGGGTACGGGGAAACTGTGGAAAGCCCGTGCCCGTATAGACGGCCCTATATTCTTCTGCATCGCTGGCCCACAGAAGGTTCATTCAAGTATCTACACCAAGAGTTCCCAAACTTTCTTTATCACGCCGGCTCTCGGCAAAAAAGGAGATGGCTGCCCCCCCCCGTCAAATCTTCATCGACATTAGGGTAAAAAATGCATCCCTACCTGCATATTGCACTTAGGGGGCACGCCCTCCACTTTGAAAATCAATTATCCACACCAAGGTCTCAGAAGTATTGGTCTTCCGCTGACTGGTTGATACGCCAGCCGGTACACGGCCAAGCGGTCACCGCTCCCAGTATCGGGCATGCACAACACTGCTTGACTCGAAGTACCGCCGGAGCTGAACCCCGACCGCCCATTCAGCAGTGTTGGTCATATATATATCATACATATATATACACATATATACACACACACACATGTATATATATATATCGAATAAAAACAATGCGCAGCGCTCATACCGCACATGTGTGTCAATCATGAGTTTGCCTTGTTACATAGTGCGCGTGGTTCCATCGACCTATAGATTTAGAAATGTGCATGCATATACGTTACTCTCGTTAAATTATGTGCGGGAGTACGAAACCCCTTGGATTTGCACGAAACATTGTGACGGCAAAAAAAATCAGGTTAAATATTCCGGATAGAGGTCCCACCTCGCATCGCCTTGGCCTTGCAATATGTAGTAAAAACACGTTTCTGCATACACTGCAGCAAATTTCAGCCGTCGACGATTTATCAGAAACAATTATTCACGACAAATAATATACACATACTCACCCATATGTATATAAATATATGAATTTCATAATAATTATATATATGAACTTAATTTTATTTTCATAAAATGATATTATATATATATATATATATATATATATATATATATATATATATATATATATATATATATATATATATATATATATGATACCATCAAATAATATATATACATACCTACACACACACGCGCACACGCACACACACACACACGCGCACACACACACGCGCACGCACACACACACACACACACACACACACACACACACACACACACACACACACACACACACACACACATATATAAACACAAATATATGCGTGCATGTGAGAACGAATCCAGGGACATTTTATATTATTAAGAAAATTGAACATTTTTTGGGAAATAGAAGGCGAATTGTGTTACGAACAACTCTTTCAAAAATAATCGCCGACTGTTTAAATCATGTTATAATGTGCACGCAGAATTTATGAAAAATCAAGTGTGCGTACATGTTTGCATGAGTTTTTATGAATAATTTATTATTAAACAATAAATTACACGATGAGGTCGATTTATGAAAAATTGCAAACTTAAAGTCACTCGTAATTTATTTTCCTTTTTTTTTCATTTCCATCTTTCATTCTGAGATGATCAATAGAGACTGTAAAGTATCTTTGCAGAATGATAAACTGCAAATTTGACGAAAAACTCCGTAATACAAAGATCAACGATTTTCAATTGTATTGGGTCCAACAGCGGATATGGGAGATCGTCATCACCGTGCGATATCGTTACGCATATATAGTTCCATACGAGTTGGGCATATCTCAAAAGGGATGGTGAAAGTGAGACGGAACTTTGGTGTTGAATCACTCTCGTTTTTAAACTTTTTTTTTTGTACGTTACGTCTCTTCTTTTCATTGAGGTCTCTTCTCTTCCCGGCTCGTTTCTATACCTCATTCTACCGCACTGCCCTCGTTTGCATTCAATCGCACCAGCTCCCTCCGCTCCCCACCCCCGCAAACTCTCTTTCTACGTCAGTTCTTGCGGGAGCGCGACGTATTGCCCCAGTAATAAAACGTACTCTCTCTCTCTCTCTCTCTCTCTCTCTCTCTCTCTCTCTCTCTCTCTCTCTCTCCCCTTTTCTCTCTCTCTGTCACACCGCACGCTGTACGCGCTATCCGTTTGCTCTCCACTTCACAGCTCGTCATGGATCGAGTTGAATAAATTATCGAGACCCATATTTTATCTGCGCTTCTATCATTTTCATTCGAATTATTAAAAAGGTGAAGTGGTATTACTGGTACGACGTGATAATTACCGCTCCCTCGGGAAACTACGACTCATGGCGATAGAAAAATAATTATCTGTCAAATAGCGTCAATATTGATTTTCTTTGGTCCTCAAATGAAAAGTAATTATTTGAAGAGTTGCGTTCTTTTCCAATCGACATTTTAAAGAGGTTGGAGCGTTATCCACAATCCAAGGTTAAATTTAATAAAAAATACATGTTATTGTTTAGACTATACTGAGTCTTTACGAATTTTTTCAACATTTTTCACCACCAAACACCAGAGATAAAAAATAGTTTAATGTATGTAATTTGACGTGCGGTTAGATGGGCAAGACTTCTACACTAAATGTTATGTATTTTTTTTTGTTGCACCAAGATAAACCATTTATAACAATGGATTAACGCAAACTGAACCGTTGCAAACATTTAGACAAAAAATCCTCATCTTGCCCATCGTAAACCATGGGCCAATAATCTCGTGACGTAAATATGAATAGGCATAATTATAAATTACTCAAAATTTCATTGTGAATTGTATGAAACATTCGATTTCGTAGTTTTTTCATAATAATCATCGATAATGTTATACTTTTTCAAGTTGGTAGTAACACAAAAGTTTTTCTACTTTACGTAATAAAAATATTAAAATGCATAATTTTGCCCTTTAATTATATGTTTTAAAAAATTAGCATATACAGAATAAATCTGTACCTCGTATGCATTTTTTTGAGGTTCAGTTAAAAAAAAATGGATAAACCGTCATTTGACTTAACTGAATCGTTCCAACCTCCTTAAGGTGCAATAACAAGGTAAGCGTTGTTCTTCAAGAAGAAATAAAATTTTCTCAATTTTCTGTAATTTCCTAATGGATATTAGTCGTTTTTTATCGGCTACTGCATAGTTATGAGAGTAAGCGTAACAATTGCAAATAATCGAAACATTTCATGTGATTTTTCATTGAACAAACTTTGACTCGAGTGTTGCCAAGGCGAAAAAAATTGTTGGAGGCCGTGTCACAATTGGACAAATACAAAAACGCTGATGAGAAATGATTATTTCGATCATTTGAGAATTCCGTGCATCGATCAGGTTCGAGGGAAATTCGATCAAGGGTCTTCATCTACCTAGAGAGCCGAAAAAATTGGGCAAATTCCGAAAAAAATTCTGAGAAACGGTCGGTGAAAAACATACTTTTTTTTTAACGCAAAGGTACATGTATTGAGAGTTGAAAAAAACACCGAAAAATACAGAAAAACAAAAAAGTATGGCCGCCGGCAGATGATGAAATATTTTTTGCGATGTTTGGCGGTGGACACTCTCCAGCTTAAACGGTCCATCTGAAATCTAAAAACCAAACGGGTTATTCGAGTTAACAATAAATACGAGTCGTTGACGATCGTCGATTTTTTAAATAATTTTGTTTAACAAAGTGGCGACGAATTGAACCTCGAGCACAACAAATCTATGAAAAAGTCGTCATTTTGACGTAACTATTAAATAATAAAGATTTATTTGAAAAAAGTGAGATCGTCAACGATCTTTAAATGTTTCTCACCGCATCTCCTGTAAATTTGGAAAATATCCATCAAGTGGTGCTCGAGATATCATGTCCACCGACTTTAAAAGCAGTACCATCTGCCGGCGACCATGTTTTTGTTGTTTTTTTTTCAAAAGCTCTCAATGTATGTTCCCGTACCGTTGCCCAAAAAAAATGGCATTCGGCAATTTTTTTGGGCCTCTGGGTCGATGTAGCCCCTCAATTATTTGCCCATCATTTCAAATAAAAATGTAAATCATTGGGAATCAAATAGAAGGAAAATCTTTGCAAAAGAAAAATCACGTTTTTTTTTCATCTGACGTTCCCCAGAAAAAAAATTCGGAATTTGGCCATTTTTTTCGGACCTCTAGGTCGATCTAACCCCACAAATATTGGCCCATCATTTCAAAATAAAATCTCAATCATTCGGAATAAAATGGAAGAAGAATCCTTGCGAATGAAAAAATGAGTTTCTTTTTTACGTACCGTTCCCCAGAAAAAGAAATTCGGAATTTGGCCATTTTTTTCGGGCCTCTAGGTCGATCTAACCCCACAATTATTGGCCCATCATTTCAAAATAGAATCTAAATCATTCAGAATAAAATGGAAGGGGAATCTTTGTGAATGACTTTTTGGAGTTGTGATGATCTTGGCTGTGCACTGTTCCTTTACATCGCAGGATAACATTATTGCTATTATTATTTTCTCGATTCTACAGATATTTCCGCCCTTTCTCCTTCCTCTCTCTCTTTCTTCATTCTTGCGGCCAAGTTACTGTGTGTGCGGTCACGAACATGAAGTTATCTCTTTTTCAGTCTCTTTCTCCCCCCCCCCCTCTCTCTCTCTCTCTCTCGCTATTCGGGGTATTTCGTGCCACTCACCACTCTCCAGAGCGGGGCTAGTCAGCATTCTATTTTTATAGTATTTTGCTCCGCACAGTCGCCACCATACTATATAGGTTCTATACAACATCTCTCTCTCACCCTCTCTCTCTCTCTCTCTCTCTCTCTCTCTCTCTCTCTCCCTCTCTCTCTCTTTCTCTTTCCCGTGTTGTGTCCCGTGGCTGAGCTCAGCCGACACGCACTACTCGGCCATATAGTCCGATCTCAACGAGCTAACCGTTCCTGCCCGTGGTCTGCGAGCCTCTCGCTCCTACACAGCAGTAGAGAAGTGAAACACGCGGGCCAGGCCTCGAAGAGACGTCCGTACGATACGAGAGATTACCACTTGGTCTCGGCTCACTATGATCGACACTATCGCCTTGAGTGGGCAGGGTGCAATACCGAATTGTCGCGGAGACAAAGAAAACACTTACCCCGAATGAATTTGAACATTCACAATCGGTGGGATAGTGGACCCCGGAGGGTGCAGCATCTCAAATTCATTCCGAAATGTCGGAAATAAAGATTTTGCGTTGCTGGTGACGTAGACGGTTACTTTAGGAATGATAGGTTGTTTTTTTGAATAGTTTGTTGTTTTTTAATAACTTTTGATCGATTTTGTCACGTGGTTTTATTTTTGTAAATTGATAAAAAGAGTATAAGAGAAAAGGGTATAGATACCAGTATAAGGGTTAAGAGGTATAAATAGGGTATAAAAAAGAGTTAAGGGTACAAATACCAATATAAGGATTAAAGACCAATAAATTTCGAAATTATGTTCATTTTCGAGCACAAAATAACGAGTATTTTTTATTTCACTTTTTGATAAAGTCTTTCAATTTGATGACATTGCTTTATTTTTATTATTACATTTTTGTAAATGATGGATACTATGAAATGTCAGTTTTCACGTGACGAAAGCTGAGCATATTTTCGAATGAGCGACGAAAAGTATGTTATAAGTATGTTTTAATTTACTATTTCATATCTTCATTAAATTTATATCTCATTTTTTGATTTTCGGAAATTAATGTTTGTAAATGTCAGAGATAGTGTGGGACGTCGGATGACATGGCACGCAAGCAAAGTATATTTTCGAACGGGCGAGAAAAAGTACCGTATAAGCACTTTTATTTTTACTAATTAACAACTTTTTCTCAATGTTATGACACTTCTTTATTTCCATAAAGAAATTGCTTGTAAATGCCAGATACTGCGTAACGTCAGATTACATCTCACGCAAGAGATATATATTCTCGACTGGGTTACCAAAAGTATTTTATAAATATTTTTAATTTTACCATATCTTCGTTGAGGGAGGACAAAATCGTTTCTCCCGTAGTTCATTTGTTATTAACAATTACCTGACAATTTTTCTGGAAAGTGAAAAATTTGCCTAAAAAATCGTCTTTGACAAAAAAATGTTGAATATATCTCGAAAAATACATTGTCTATGGAAGTACGTAGGATTTTTTTTTTATATTGCATAGTTCATTCGTTATTAACAATTATCTGACGAATTTTTCACTTTCCAAAAATTTGCCTAAAAAATCGTCAGATAATTTTGTTAATAACAAATGAACTATGCAATCTAAAAAAAAATCCTACGTACTTCCATAGACAATGTATTTTTCAAGATATATTCAACATTTCAAGTGAATCGGTTGAAAATTGTCTGAGTTATGTTTCCGGCCAACTTAAAAAATGCAGTTTTGAGATAAACGCTGCACAGCCGTAATTTTGAAATCAATCGCTTCAAAAAAATTATTGTATACAGTCACTGATATGTATGATAAACACCCTTTTTTGTAATCTCGATTTATTTTGTATTTTTTCTGAAAAAAAAATCTCCAAAAAGCCTATCTTTTCGGCCTCTAGAGTGGCCTAATCATTAAGTTTTCCATTTCTCTATCCCCATTGATAAATGCGTGCAAATACCCGATACTATGTAACGTCATATTACGTCCGACGCAACTGACCCACAGTTTCCAAAAGGCGACAATTACACTGAAAAAAGAAATTTGTTCCTCCATCCAAAATTCAGTTGGTTTAAAATAAGGTATCTTTAAATACGTTCAACTTGATTTTTGATTGGCATAACAAAACAGTATAATTGGTGGTAAAATAGTATAGTGGTGTGAACTGTAGCTTATTTAGCATGTCTGAGCAACTGTTAAAACAACAAAATTTCGAGACAACAAAATGCATTTTGCACATTCAACGATTCTTTTTTCTCGGTGTACCATTCGGCAAGTTTCATTCGATACACCGACACGTCGATCAGCGGCGTTATTTTCGCAAAATAAAAACGTCGAGCGAATGGTCCAGACGGCCAAAAATTATAAACGCCGGTAGATTACCGGTGCATCTTCGCTCGCGCGGGTGTATAGCGAAAAAAGCAGTTGCGATAAAATTTAATTAGCGTAATTGGAACGGAAGGCTTGGAACTCGATGCGTGCAATTGTAAAGGGGGGGGGGGGGGAAGAAGAGGTAGCGAACGGAAGCCTGTGCCATTATTTTGCATTTGCGCGAGGTCGCGAGTATAAAAGCTCGCGAGTCCGGTCAGCTGATTCCCACGCGACTCCGTATCGCGAGCTGCCGAAGAGAGGAAGGCCGATGTGTGCGCCAAATATTTGCCTTTACCGAGAGGCTCGTCTGGTTGTGTGCGCGCGCTCGTTTCGTTCCGCTATCACAGTGCGTCCCGACGCCACAAGCTATATTAATTAGCTCGGATTAATTGGCGAAATAATTTCTCTGATTCATCAGCCTCTGCCTCTTCCCTGACTCTCTTTCTCGCTCTTTCTTTCACGCTTTTGCCATGCACGTCGCGCTCGTGAATTATCGCAAGTATTAATTTATTTTCGCATGGCCTTTATCGAAAGCTCTCCGGAAGTGGATAACCGAGAGGAGCGTATAATATTGCGAAATTTACTCGTACACGAGGCTGTCCACAGCTTCGGGATTTATTATCCCTCGCGTTATTAATATTATCGAGCCCTGATAATACTGATCATAATTCATACATTTTTGCAAAATATGAGCATTCGGTGCGTGCATCTCAACATCAACGGAAGAAATTTAACCCTGAATGGAAAACTGGATAAGGTTCCGGACTCCCCCCCCCCAACCAGCTGAAATTTTGCACACACCGTCCTTTTAACATTTTGAGACAACCCCCAAAGGAATTTTTGCCGACTCGCAATAGTTTTCAAAATATTGCATTTTTGAGTTTTTTTTTTGGGCAAGGTTCCGACCCCCACCCTGATGGAGCTGAAATTTTGCACAAACCTTTCTTTTAATATTTTAAGACAACCCTTACGGCCTTATATACGTGATTTCGCCGATTTTCGAAGGCACTTTTCTAGACGCGGTTAAAAAAAAATGACGCATATATTGACAACATTTTTTTAACAGATTATTTATGCACATGCTTAAGTGTATGTAAAAAATCAGAAATATTAACAAATGGCAGAGATATAACATAATAAAGCAATGTACTTTTTTTGCGCGCGCGTTGATGTTGAAAATTCTCGGTATCGATGCGGGTGTCTGAAAAAAATGAACATATTTTTAATTGCATAATGAATGTATCTTCAGTGAGAGCCAACAATATTATTGAAAAAAAAAATTATAATGAAAATTCGAAGCCTTACATTTTTTTACCTAATTTTCTGTCGGTATTTTATTTTTTATATTTTTTTGTGTCATTGAAATTGTTGTTTCTGTGGTTCACACGATAGATGATGATACTAAAAATATGTTGTGAAAATTTCAAAGCGATCTGAAGCTTCGTTCAAGAGTTAGAACTTTCACAAGGTTCAAAAAAGTGAATCGTGGAAATATGTTATATCTCCGCCATTTGTTAATATTTCTGATTTTTTTTTCACATATACATAACCATGTGCATAAATGATCTGTTACAAATTGTTGTCAATATGTGCGTCATTTTTGGTAACCGTGTCTAGAAAAGTACCTTCGAAAATCGATGAAGTCGCGTATACAAGGCCTTAAGGAATTTTTGCCGACGGAATAGTTTTCGAGATGTCGAATTTGAAATTTTTTTTAACGCGCGCCGAATGGGTTACTCTATTCTAGAGAATATTCGAAACAATCATCCTTTGAAAAAATCGCTTTTACTTTAGAAGCAAAAAAACGTTGACATTCGTAATTGAAATTTTTTTCAACGAAAGTATGCTTCACAATGAATAAAAATTATATAGTGCCATTTGTCGATATCTCAATGGGTTCAGGAGTTATCAGCGTTTAAGGGGCCAGTGCACTTTGAAAATTTCAAAAAATCGAAACCAAACAAAACTTGAAGAAATCGACGATGATGAGCAATCAAAGGGATTTTGTACGGTGCAGGAATTGCCGATTGAGTTTAGGTAAGAGTTTTTCATAGTATAAACTTCAAACGCGTTTTTTCTCGAAAGAACGTTTTCAAAATCTAGCTCCATCGTATCTCTAAAACTAATAAACCGATTCTCTTGAAATTTGAACCACATATTGTAAACATGATTCGCAACAAGATGACCCTCGACGGTTTCAAAATGTTGATTTTCACTATTTTTTTGCGAAAAACTGCGAAAAAAACGCGTTTTTAAAATACTTTTTTCGTTTTTCATCTGCCATTTTTGAATTTTTTGATAAAACTTTATATTCGAGGGTCATTTTGTAGCTGCTGTCATACTGAATCTAATGGACTTGGATTTTTTCGTTTCAGACAAGCCGTTGCCGAGTTGTGATGGATCTACCTAGCCCACCTATTTTTGAGGCGTTACGTTAAACTATAGTTTTTGTACTTAAAAATAAATGAAAATGAATTAAATTTTTTAAAAATGTGTTTTAAGACTTTATTTGTCAAGCCCAACAACTTTTATATTCATATATTTTATTAAATCCTCAAAAAACATCGCGAAAATAGCGTTTTTTTGGTGGCGCCAAAGTGGACTGGCCCCGTAAAGATTTCCAAAACTTCTGAAAGCGGAGTCTCCCCTATAATTGGCTAAAAATTGCACCACAATTGAAGAATTATCGTTGAGGAAGGACACCAATGTGACAGGCCGAAAAAGGTCGTTTTTGCCGATTTTTTTTTGTATCCTAGATTATTTGTTAGGGATTTAGAAGAAAGGTATGTTATTCAACGTACATTGAACTTATTTGTTCTTTTTTGTTTAAAAACGTCGAAAAACAACGGCGACTAAAAATTTTCTGAGATCATTTTTGAAATGTTGTATTTTGGGAATGCCCTGAAATTTAAAAATCGATATGTGCACAAGATTCGTTCAGGTGCAAATCGCTTAATATTTTTTTTTCCAATGTGCACACCATTTGAATGCGTCAATAATATGTTCATTTTGAGTCCAAATTAAATATGGAAAAATGATACAGTTACTACTAACACTGTTCGTTTTTATTTCAAATTGCGTTTCGAAAATAACAGCAACGTCCTCATAGGTACGATTCAGGCAAGTCTACGCTATATATATTTTTTTCTAGAATGCAATTTGAATGTATTTATTGCATCTTCGTCATGTCGATAGTTTGGCATTAAAATGACGTGTTTTGTAATTGTAACCAAATTTTTATCACATTCTCATCAAATTCTAATTTTGAATACACCCGTTAGAAGATCCGAATACTGAAATATTTTCCTCCGTCTTTTTCCCTCCTTTGTAGGAATCTAAAACAATACGCGTACGTATATTCGTTTGGCACCTGCTCAAACAAGTAAGAATGGATCAACATTGTGATCACATTGTCATTATTTGAAAATGCCTGATACGAGCGGTTCAAAAAACTCGCGTCTTTTGAATCTAATTAATCAAGATCTCGCACGAGGAGGCAGAACCGTCTCGCGATAAATCGAAGCGATTATCGGTGAAGAGCAAAGGTCTAATTGCGGTAGAAGAAAATATTCTTGCGGTATGGTCATAGAGATTTTTTTACAAGAACAATTACTCGTTGATGGGGGTCTGGGCAATTATATTTAATGACGACGAGATAATGTTATTTAAATGATCATTATTTTAATGGTTGGTTCGACATTTGATGCTTGATATTATTGAGATTTGATTTGACATGTTTTCCGGAGCTTTTTGTAGCTTTTTGGAGCTGCGCATGAATGCAGGCAATCGTTATCATAAAGTACCTTAAGGGAGGTTTCTACTTTGTGAGCCAATCCAAAATTTGATTTTGCCGTTTCGGAAAGAGCCAATGAAGAGAAAAGTGTTCTCTGTGGTCCTGGCATAGCAGATTAGGTGTAAGTATGAAATTTTTCATTTTGTCTACACATAAACTTCAGTTTAACTTTAAGGCGGCCATCCCACTTGACAGATCTAAGAAATCGAAGAAATTGTTTTCTCTCTCTCTCTCTCGCCCTCCCCCCTAATTCTCCCTTCCTTTCTTTCCCTTGCGGCCCTTTTGTTTGGCCATCACCATATCGGTGCCCCGATTGCAGATGGACCTCAAACGCACATACGCAAACGTATGTTCCGCGCCTTCTTTACTCCCAGAGTATGGCATAAAGTTCGCGCGTATGTGCTTCGCTCGGTGTAAACTCTCCGAGAGCGTCGTGCTCGGCAGGTGAATGAGGGGAGGCAGCCTCTGCTTTTATTGCGAATCCGGTTTGCAACGAGCGCAAACGCTCAGAGAACTCTCTCACACCGGGAGGGATAAAGAGTACCCGAGCGGCGGTGCGGGAAAATAAGCAAGGTATAGGGGAAGAGATAAAGGAAGAGAGAAAGGAAGAAAGAGAGCGGGGGTGGAGGGAAAGAGAGGGGACGAAGAAAGGCACAGGGCGCGCGCTTACTCGGTTTATAAGGGCCTTTTAGGGTCTTTATAGCGGCCACACTGTAGTGGCCGTATATTTAGGCAGACTATTTTGCACAATTCACGAAGATTTTCGGTTGAGAGAAAGCTTTTTTTTTAGTTAATTTAAGAGTGCATTGATTAATTGTCGTGTTCCATATTTGAAAACGGTTAAAGGCATCATTTTGTTTATTTACGTATTAGGAGTACAACTTTGCAGTGACCGTTTTACTTAGAGAGCCACTGCGGCCGAAGTAGCTCAATAAAAAACGTGGCATTTTAAACTCGAGGCTCTGCCAATATAAACTATTTAAAAAAGCTAACGGATACGTGTATGCATTATAAAGTTATAGGCACTCAAACATGGCAACCTACGAACCGAATTCTCAGCATTTGCGGGAGGTTGTGATTTACTTCTTCAACATCAAGAAATCTGCGGCTGAGGCCCACCGTTTGCTTGTAGATGCTTACGGGGAGGATTCTATTAGTGAGAAAACGTGTCGGCGGTGGTTTCAACGCTTCAAAAGTGGAGATTTTGAGGTCGAGAACAAGCATGGTGGCGGAAGGCAGAAAGTTTTTGAAGACGCAGAATTGGAGACCTTGCTGGACCAGGATTCGTGCCAAACTCAAGAGGAACTCGCCGAGACGTTAGGAGTAACCCAGCAAGCAATTTCAAAACGTCTCCGGGATATGGGTATGATCCAAAAGCAAGGAAACTGGGTCCCGCATGAGTTGAAGCCGAGAGACATCGAGCGCCGATTTTTCACCTGTGAACAACTGCTCCAAAGACAACAAAGGAAGGGATTCTTGCACCGGATTGTGACTGGAGATGAAAAGTGGGTTCACTACGATAATCCTAAACGCCGAAAATCATGGGGACTGCCTGGTCATATTCCGTCATCAACGCCCAAACCGAATATTCACGGATCCAAAGTGATGCTGTGTATCTGGTGGGACCAGCTGGGCGTTGTGTACTATGAGCTGCTCAAACCATCCGAAACCATCACAGGGGAACTCTACCGACGTCAGTTGATGCGCTTGAGTAAGGCACTCAAAGAGAAACGGCCACAATTCAACGAAAGACATGACAAGGTAATACTGCAGCATGACAATGCCCGACCCCATGTTGCAAATGTCGTGAAAAAGTACTTGGAAACGCTGAAATGGGAGGTTTTATCCCACCCGCCGTACTCTCCCGACATTGCCCCTTCCGACTATCACTTGTTCCGGTCAATGGCACACGATTTGGCTGACCAGCACTTCGGTACTTACGAAGAAGTCAAAAATTGGGTCGATTCCTGGATTGCCTCCAAGGACCAAGACTTTTATCGACGCGGGATTCGAATGCTACCTGAAAGATGGGCCGAGGTCGTAGGTAGCGACGGGCAGTACTTTGATTAAAAAATATGTAGCCACTTTTTTATAATAAAGCCTTAAACTTTTGAAAAAAAAACGGTCACTGCAAAGTTGTACTCCTTATATATATATATATATACATTTCTTGGAGGAAGGTGCATTTCTCACTTACATACCTATATCACACTGACCACTCTCAAGGTTGCATTGCCGCTTTACTCGCTTCTCGTTAATGCAACGAGAAGTGCTACATGTATTCACTAGGAACGCGCCTCGCTACTAATGCATACATATGTGAATATATATATATATATATATATATATATATATATATATATATATATATATATATATATGTATGAAAAAGATATGTACGTTGCGTGTACGTTCATTCGACACGCTCACGGTCGCCGGGGGATCCCTTTTCTTTCCACCTGTTCTTTTTTTCGATCTTATTTTATCATGATACTTTTCCGAGGAAATTATTAACATTCGCGTATGGACAGTGATAATTCGTTCACGATATCGACGGTACACGAAACTTGCGACTATGTAGATACCTCCGGTATTTTTAGCGTAGTGAGGAATATAATAAAGTTTAACGAGCAAAAAATGGCGAAAGCAGTAGCCCGACTTTGAAAGGCTGGGAATTATTTTGAACAAGCCATTAGCATAGAGTGGATTCGGATGAAGAAGGAAACTTCTGCGAGGATTTAACGCGCGCTAATAAATTTCATTTTAACTATACGAATGAACAGTATTTTCGTGCTCTCTTTTAAAATGCATTGATTTTTTTCAGATTTATTTTCAGTCTAGGTTTGCATTGGTATTTCTAACAATGCAAATCTTGAGGGAAAATAAATGTGAAAAAAATCAATGCATTTTAAGGAGACGAACACTTTGTTTTTATCTATTTTTATTTACCAATTGATGTATTTTTATTTTTAAATTCATCTATTTTTATTTTTTATTTTTATTCCATATGACTGACGAAAAAAGAATGCAA
>OX101788.1:19914466-19954466 GCA_944452715.1 Ophion slaviceki
TAACTGAAAAAAGTTTTGATCATTATTCGGAAGTGTTTCGGGAATATTATAAATACGATTTCCAAAGATCTAATTGGTGATAATCATTAATCTACGAAATTCTGTTGGATCATCGGAGAAGTGTGATGGTCGTATAAATAAATGAATATCTGCGGGCACAATCTGATCTCGTTTCTACTCCCTTGCCGTTGATTCGATGCACACCGGGTCGATGATCGTGTACGATCGCAAGTACGATTAATAAGTCGTTCGGTTGCGTGCTTTTACGATTCCTCGAAACGGCGATTCGTCTCATTGACTCGGGAGGCTCTCCATAAATTATATAAAAATTCCGCGGATAATTGACAAGGCGAGTCGAAGTGCACGCGGGCTCTGGATTCGTTATGGGTCTCTTCACGCGTCACTTTTATTCCCGATCAAAGTGTCGATCTTCTCCTGGTGCCAGAATAAAATGCCATGCACTGTGGTGTGTATCCACGTTGGTTGATTACACGTTACTTATCGTATCATTATTTACACTGGAATGAACGAGTAAACTAATTCGTTGCGCGATAATTTCCACTACGAATATAAATATCGTTTCACTACGTAGAAAATGAATTATAAGGTAACGATGTATATGGATATATGGGTGCTTTACGATTGAGAAAACGAGTAACCGGTTTTCTCTTATCCACTCTCGCGGAGCTCTCCGATATTTACATCAGAATCGTTAAATAATAGTATATAATCCTCGGAAATTATACTTGGCACGGGAGAGCATGCATCTCTTTGACTTTTCTCACGAAGTCATATTTCCCATATCACTTCAACGGTTATACTTTTTTTCCGCGTTAAGGTTGTTACGGGGTTTAGCCGTCGAGGGGGAGGACGGGTGGCAGGGCCCCCTGCGTGTGCATGGGGCCGATTGAATGCTACCAACTGTTGGCTATGAAATAATCGTCGCATTAAAGGCGTTACCCCCCACTTGTAGCGCAAAAAAGGCATTTTTCATGATTTTTTAAAAAGATAACTATAAAACTTTTTTTAATCGATCAATATACCATTTTAAAGAACACATCTTGAAGAACTTTCAGTAATTTTTTTATTGAAAAATATTACATTGTTTAGTGGCAAATGGCCGTCAATGAAATAATGTTTTTTATATACACGGTTTGCGGTGACCAACATTGCGGCGAAGTGATCATCTGAAAAATAATGCGGATGGATTTAGTCAAATATAAGTATAACCTAGTCTTTAATGGAAGGATTTTAAAAAAATATTCATTTTTCACAAAATGGCGGACAGTCAAAGTTAATGGTTCGATTTTAACGAAAAAAAAACGGTCGTTTTTTTGGCTATAAAACGGCCATTTTTTCGAAAAAAAAAATCGAACGATTAAAGACTACATTTTTATGTATTAAATAAGCCTGCAAAATTTCAAGAAGATCGGTTCATTAGTGTTCGAGTAATCTTGGTCACCGACTTCAGAAATGCCATGTTGAGAAAAACGCGTTAAAGTTTCAATTTCAGTTTACACGAAGAAAATATTTTTTTTTTGTAAACTTACATAGAGTCATCTATTCCGGGCCCATACTTCTGTATGGGCCCGGATACTTATACTTCAAAAAAATGCAATAAAAAAAATCGATTTTTTCAAAATCGCAAGTCGGGGTAACCCCTTAAACGTACATTGTCGAACAATTTTTTCTACATCTATTTACAAAACTACGGCATAATTAAACAATCAATGATTTCGTGAAATGTTTCCATCACTTGTGTGTAATTTGATCACGCTTAATTAACGCGAGACGGATTAGCAACGTTATAAATCGTGGCATACGATAACGCTTAGGTTGGCAGAAGTGTCGCGACACTTGAGACACACGCGCCCCGTTCACAACTTCAAAATCGGCCCGAGGAGATGTCAACAATGAATATCAGTCCGAGTGAAAAATTCTTTCGCTGGAAAGGAAAAGGGTGCCTGAAACTGTCTATGATCTGAAAGAAATCGAAAAGTTTTTTTATTTTCCGGTATTGTAAAAACTTCTTGTATGTTTGAAAAAAATGCTGGTGTATTCAGTCTTTTCCTAGATATTGTTAGAAACTTCTATTTGTTGAACATAGATTTCGCATGAGTATTGAGTGATAATTACTAATCAGGAGAATACGAACAAATAATATTCCTCGATAATTATCCTGATCAAGCAGTTTGAGGTATCCGGGCATAATTACCGGATGCGAATAAGGTAGGTAGCATTTATGTCGTCTACGACGTTGCCATGTTGCATAGTTTGGGGGCTTCGTCTTTGCGCAAATGCGTGATTAAAAACATGAATAATATTACAACGGTGCTGTGAACTCCCATTTTCAGGTGCCAAGGGTTAGTCCGATAATTAATCGAACGGTACCTATTTTTTCAGTTACATAGTGGCATTTTTTCAGCAGATATAAAAAATCTACTGAAATAGTGATCGTTTCCATAAGCTCAATGTGATTAGGCCATGATATACGTCGAGTTTGCGAATTTATTTCTAAACAAATGGTGATGTGGATCGTACCCAAACTGCACAGGATGATGGGCAGAGGGGTTAGATACTTCCAGAAAAAAAATTCAGCCCGGTGGTAGCATTTGAAGCCTATGAGGAAAGCATATAAGGAAATAGTTTTTAACCATTTTTAAGACTTGGACGTTAACTAACTTCGGCTGTTACTTGATATTTTTTATTTTTCATTAATCTTTAAAAATGACGGAGGTACGGAACGGTCTTCTAAACGGGTCGCGGCGGATGTTGTCAGACGGCGTGACACGTAGCGTCCGCGGGATTGATCTGAAAAAAAAACCGACGAATGTTTTTCTTTCATTAACACTCATACGCAGAATATGAACCAAGAAAAATTGAGAAATGTTGGAAATCGATGAAATAGTACGCTTGGAAACAAAAAGATAGAATTTTCGGGAAAAATGGCTACTGTTTGCCAATAAAATTTTTTTTTTAACTTTCAAGAACATTTAGGGTCATGTTTTAGATAATAAGGTTAGAAAGATTTATACTAAATTTAATCAGAATCGGTCGATTGGTATTTCAGCTATACGTCATGCCACTTTTGAAGAACGTGCTAAACTTCCGCCATTTTTAAATGTTAATGAAAAAAAATACCATATAGCAGCCAAAAGTAGTAATAAAACATCCCAAGTCTCAAAAATGGTAAATGAATCTTCCCTCCGAAAAAGAAATCATGAAAATCAGCAAATTATATTAATAATTTCATGATCATATTAATCCCGAAAATCAGCAAATTATATAAATCGTTTAAAGATTATATTAATCATGAAAATCAGCAAATTATATTAATAATTTCATGATCATATTAATCCCGAAAATCAGCAAATTATATTACTCATTTCATGATCATATTAATCATGATAGTCAGCAAATCATAACAATTATTACAAGTAATAAAACATACCTAAGACTCGAAAATGGTGAATTAATCTTTTCTTTTTAAAAAAATCATGAAAATCAGCACATTTTTTTCTCGCTTAAACGTATCGCCCCACTTAAGCACATATAGATGCCTGAAGATGGAAAGATCGCTTCGGTAATGTACGAACTCGTGATCCGCGAGACCGTTTTGGGCTTGTCCAATCGATATGCATGCACGTACGTTCGTAAATTGAAAATTGAAGAAAAAAAAACAGACTAGAGAGAATGAGAAGTGGAGAACTCTCACTTTATGCGAGAAAGATGAAATTTGCCGAGATAGCGAAACGAAAGAAAAAAAGGCTCTCGTACGCGAACGAAGAGAGGAGCGGGGAGGACAGGCGGTACACAGATTTACGATAGAGAGGACAAGCGAGAGGATTTCGTTGTGACGTAACCGGCATTAGTGCATGCGTTTAAAGGAGACCGAGGAATAACCGCTCGCGCGAAGGGAGCGGGCGAGAACCGGGAGAGCACTCTTTTACGGGGGAAAGCAGGAGAATCGACGATACGTATAGTCGGTATATGCGGAGTAATATTGCCAAGGAGTTTGTACACTCACTTTCACCGCAAACGCGTTCACCGTATAGACTCGCGTGTGTCCGTCTCTCGTCCAAAAACATCGAGATATCACGTATATGAGAAAGAGAGGGAGGGAGAGAGAGAAAGAATCATTTATAATGTTTATTTATTTTGCCAAGCACACGTGTACACGTGACGAAAGATCAATTTTCTCAGCAGAAAAGAATCGGAATAAAATTTGTTTTTTTCTTTTCAAATTCGAAATTGTCCCGCCGGTCAACAACAAATGTGCTCTTTTCTATCAATTTTTATTAACTTTTTAAAATAAATTTATTCAAAAATAATTAACTTCGTTAATCAATTGTATTTATTTTCATACAATTCGTTAATAAAATTAACGATCTACTTCGTCAACAAATTCTATAATTCACTAACATCGTTAATAAATTATAAAATTTATTAACTATTTTTATTATGAACGACAAATTTATTGTTTATTAACTTTGTTCATAAATGGTAACATTTATTAACGATTTTTATTATTGACGATAAATTTATTATTTATGACCTTCGTTAATAAATTATAAAAATTAATTCATGAATTATTTAATTTTATTATTGTTTATTATTATTGACGTATATGAGAGAGGGAGGGAAGGAGGAAGAGAGAATCATTGTTAATGTTTATTTATTTTGCCAAGCACACGTGTACACGTGTCGAAAGATCAATTTTCTCAGCGGAAGACAATCGGAATAGGATGTGTTTTTTTTCTTTTCAAATTCAAAATAGTCCCGCCGGTCAACAACAAATGTGCTCGTTTCGATAAATTTTTATTATCTTTCTAAAATAAATTATTTTTAAATAATTAACTTCGTCAGTCAATTGTATTTATTTCAATACAATTCGTTAATAAAACTAACGATCTACTTCGTCAACAAATTCTCTAATTTATTAATATCGTCAATAAATTATAAAATGTATTAACGATTTTTATTATGAACGATAGATTTATTGTTTATTAACTACGTTAATAAATGTCAACATTTATTAACGATTTTTATTATTAACGATGCATTTATTATTTATTAACTTCGTTAATCAATTATAAAATTTATTAACGAAGTAGATCGGTGTTATATGGCGTTCGAAATATTGACAATTTCCTGCCAACGTTGTTATCACCAGCTGCAATTTCCCGTATCCCTCGGTAGCCTGGGCAAAAAAAAGAATCGGATTTATCATCGATGAGGCGCTTTCCAATTTTGTTTTTTTGACGAACCCAATCCCGCTGGAATTTCAATACTGGACTATCACGCTGTACGCTCGAATGTGCATCAATTTTTCGCAACGGCCTCGCATACGGGCGCTGCACAACGAAAGGTTCGAAATAAAAATGAATGAAAAAGAAAAATATATATGCTCGCGAGAACTCGACGCACTCCGGCACCTCGAATGCAATTTTTCAATCCTTGTTTGCATCGTGATATTTACGATCAACGATACATCATCGGCTCGGTGATTCCTCCACCTGTAATTCAATCCTCTCGTATGTACGGGCACACTTTACGGCGAATACACGTATACAAGAATACGCTCAATTAATAAAGCTGAATCTTATAACGAGCGATTTGTAATCGCTCCGGCTATCTTGCAGTTGATGCACCAGATGCATGCGCCTAATGGGTTATGACTCGTTGAAACTGTCGAAAACCGCTGATTTTTGCGTTTTTTTTTTCTTCAGAAAATCGCGATGGCACATTTTTACCAAAATTAGGTATAGGGTGTGTCAAAATGACCTTAAATTTTCGTTTATTAATAAAACGTATTATTTATTTGAGAACTACAAACATTTTTATATTAATATAAAGTACAAACATGGAGGTTTTGTGTGGAACACAATATCCGATCAATGGCCGCCTCATCCTTGTTTGCAAACGTTCACTCTTTTGACGAAATTTTCAATAAAATTTTGGGATAATTGCGGACTAATTTCATTAAGGGCTTTTCTCACTTTAGACGCTAAAAAAGGGCTATTGTTTAATATTTTTATATCAAAGATATTGATATATAAGTTGTTACACTTAATAAATACACGTTCGAAATACATAAAACATTTTTTTTATATATTTATGTAACAAACTTTAAGGGGCCAGTCCACTTTGAAAATTTCGAAAAATCGAAAGCAAGCAAGACTTGAAGAAATCGACGATGATGAGCAATCAGAAGGGATTTTGTACGGTGCAGGAATTGCAAGAGTTTTTCATAGTATAAACTTCAAACGCGTTTTTCTCGAAACAACGTTTTCAAAATCTAGCTCCATCGTATCTCTAAAACTAATGAACCGATTCTCTTGAAATTTGAACCACATATTGTGCGCATGATTCGCAACGAGATGACCCTCGATGATTTAAAAATTTTGATTTTTACTCTTTTTTTCGAAAAACTGCGAAAAAACGCGTTTTTTAACCTTTTGCGTTTTTCATCTGCCATTTTTTTATTTTTTTATGAAGCTTTATATCCGAGGGTCATTTTGGTGTCATACTGAATCTAATGGACTTTGATTTTTTTGTTTCAGACAAGCCGTTGCCGGGTTGTGATGGAGCTACCTAGCCCACCTATTTTTGAGGCGTTACGTTAAACTATAGTTTTTGTACTTAAAAATGAATTAAAATGAATTAAAATTTTTTTTCAAATGTATTTCAAGACTTTATTCATCAAGCCCAACAACTTTTATATTCATATCTTTTATAAAATCCTCAAAAAATAATCGCGAAGATAGCCTTTTTCGTGGCTCCAAAGTGGACTGGCAAACGCGTTTTGCTCGAAACAACGTTTTTCGACGGCTTGTTGATAAAATCTTTGAAACTACTGAACCGATCCTTATGAAATTTTAACCACATATTCTTTACAACTATAGCTATAGCGCATATCAAGGATTTTTTTAAATGTTGATATTTACTATTTTTTTGTTGCCAAAAACGGTGAAAAAACACGTTTTTTCGAAAAATATCTGATATTTTGTTATTTTTACATATATAAAAAATCGTATAATATGCGCTATAGCCATTAACATACTGAATCTAAAACCGTTTGACTTTTTGTTTCGCATGATCCATCTCCGAGATTTCATCAACAGCGCAGACTTACAATTTTATAGGACATTTTTTTTAACTACCATTTTCGTCTATAAATAGTGACTTAAAAAAAAATTTAATTGTATTTCGAAAGTGTATTTTCTTAAGTGTAACAACTTTTATATCAATATCTATAATATAAACCTGTAAAAAAGAAGTCATGAAAGTAGCCTTTTTTGGCGTCTAAAGTGAGAAGACCCCTTAATAGTGCGTCTAATTGCTTTCTTGAACTCCGGAATGGTCTGTGGATCATTGGCATACACTTTTCCTTTCAAATAACCCCAAAGAAAGAAGTCCAACGGCGTCAAATCGCACGATCTTGGTGGACAATTCACATCGCCGCGGCGCGAGATAACACGACCATGAAACTCCGTCTGCAATAACTATGCAGTAACAATGCAGCAAATAACAATTTCGAGGCGTTGCTCGACGTGTAATTCTCCATGACTACCTCGATACTTCCTGATGTCAGTTGTCAAAGATTAGTATTCTATGTTCGCCGCAAAAAAATGGCGCGCAATTAAAAATGTCAGGTCATTTTGAGAAACCCTTTATTTGAAAAAAAAAACGTCATCTGATGAACACTGTCATTTTCTCACAACCTTTTTCAGAAGGACATTGTCAAGGCAATGTTTATTTCGTTCAAGTTTTTTCAACCAACAAAAATTTGAATGTAAGAAACATATTTTAAAAAAACTATATTTTATTGAATGTACTAAAAAGTAGAAACTAATTTTTTTACCAAGTCACCTATATGTGACTATAAATAAAAGCTTGGGCGCTTAAACTTTTTAAATTTTTAAGAAATTTGATCCATTTCATTAACCGTACTTAATTTGGCACAATAGTAATTCGAGAAATTATTATCACCCGTCTATACTCATTTTCAGGAATTTTATTTAAGAAATCTAAGGTTGTTTGACAGTAAATTAAATACAGTTAATATGTCAACGGATTTATGTAAATTAAAGATTATATGTCTAAATTTTGAGCGCCCCAAGCCTTTATTTATAGTCACATATAGGTGGCTGGGTAAAAAAAATATTTTCTACTTTGTAGTACATTAAATAAAAGCTTGTTTTTTAAAATTTTTTTTTACATATAAATTGTTTTCTACTCTTTAGTCTTTAATTGATTTTACTAGTCAGTTGTTACTAGTAGTTTACGAGTTTACGAGTTTGTACATTAGGAACATGGAATGCATGTAAAAAATAACGAAGACTGTAATTGGGATTGAACTTACGACCAATTGCTGCATATAAACTTTTCACATACAAACGCACTCGGCTACGAATTTGTTCGTATATGTAAGTGAGATTTTATATCGATGATTAGATATCGCTAATTTTACACAAAAAGTGTAAAATTTTATTTTCTTCCCAAGTTGAATAATGAATTGTCACCTTTTTAGATGCATGTTTGCAAAATTTCAAAGCTCTAAATAGTCGGGAAGTGGGTAAAATATCGATTTTCCATTTTGAATCTCACAGAAAGTCAAGTTAAATAAAAGCTTTTAAAAAGGGCACCTTCATTTTTTTACCAGCGCAATATTTCCTTTCGTCGTTTCTTATTTCAATTATTGATATTAAGGCGTTACCCCCACTTGTAGCGCAAAAAAAGGCCTTTTTCATGAATTTTTTTAAAGAAAACTACAAAACTTTTTTAATCGATCAATATACCATCTTAAAGAACACATCTTGAAGAACTTTCAGTAATTTTTTTATTGAAAAATATTACATTGTTTAGTGGCAAATGGCCGTCAATGAAATAATGTTTTTACATACACGGTTTGCGGTGACCAACATTGCGGCGAAGTGGATCATCTGAAAAAAAATGCGGATGGATTTAGTCAAATATAAGTATAAACTAGTCTTTAATCGAAGGGTTTTAAAAAATATTCATTTTTCACAAAATGGCGGACAGTCAAAGTTAATGGTTCGATTTTAACGAAAAAAAAACGGCCGTTTTTTTGCTATAAAACGGCCATTTTTTTCGAAACAAATCGAACGATTAATGACTACATTTTTATGTATTAAATAAGCCTGCAAAATTTCAAGAAGATCGGTTCATTAGTGTTCGAGTAATCTTGGTCACCGACTTCAGAAATGCCATTTTGAGAAAAACGCCTTTAAAGTTTCAATTTCAGTTTACACGAAGAAAATATTTTTTTTTGTAAACTTACATAGAGTCATCTATTCCGGGCCCATACAGAAGTATGGGCCCGGATACTTATACTTCAAAAAATGCAATAAAAAAAATCGATTTTTTCAAAATCGCAAGTGGGGGTAACCCCTTAATCGAGTTCTCATCGCCGAAATTCTCCCGAAAAAATAATCGCATTTCTTGACGCGAAACAGCCCATGCACAGTACAATTTCAATAATTTCGTTCCCTTCCCATCTGCGCTTCTGTCTCTATTTATTTCTCCACGACGAAGAATTTCCCAGCCTCGGTCGCAGCCCGCGTTACGGAGTGATCTACAGCCCTCCGAAGCGAGAAATCTTCGTGAAATCGTATACAAGCGGTGTACGGATTCGAGGATCGTCGATCAGGGACGAAGGGAGTGCCCTTTAATAGCTCTGCCACGACTCGGAAAGTCGGTCACAGCTCTGTGTATTCTTATATATCCCGCGATTGTAACTCCTTTGCAAATATATTATTTCTTTATTTCACGTCGACGAAATAGCGAGAGCGAAAGACGCGAAGGCCTTTGAAACTCATTCATCGAAACCTCCAATGAAGATTAAGCAGCACCCGAAGCGCGTTGTTGGTAAACTTGAATTTCTCATGTCCATGGATGCAAATGTTCCATTCTATTTTTAATTATCATAACCAGCGTTATATTGTTTAATTTTCGGACTCTGTGATTCCGAAAATCATTGATGAATAGTGAGAACGTCAATTGGAATCTGATTCCCAAGGCCTTTGATTTATCCCCCTAGCTCATCATTACAGATGCTCTTGAGAGGAAGATCATATATACACACACACACACACACATGCAGAATGTTAGGAAGGTCGATGCAAACCCTTAAGAGGGTGATAGGTCACCTCGTTGGGAACAGAAGTAACCTAGGTTACCTTAGTTCAAAGTCTAAGCATTTCGAGTTATCATGGTAAGTATGATTTTTGGAAAATTTGCCAAAAATAGGTACTAACTCGTTCGTAATGTTCAAATAGGACGTGTTGAATAATTAAAAACTTGACAACAAATAAAAATACCTCTTATGTTGATGGTATTTCTAAAAAAATAACAATAACGTAAGAGGTAAATAGGTTAGTACCTAATTTTGGGAAATTTTCCAAAAATCGTACTTACTGTGATAACTCAAAATCCTTAGACTTTGGACTAAGGTAACCTAGGCTAGATTTGTTCCTAACGAGGTGAGCTATCACCCCCTTAAGGCTTCGCGGCGACCTTCCTAACACCCCATATATATAAAGGTTGGATTTACTATAAGATTTTAGGTTGGATTTATTATGAGCTGGAATGAAAAAAAAATAAATCACGAAAATTGAGGGGCCAAAATGTATAACCCGTTCGGTACGAATTGGTAGCAGTTTTACCCATTTTTAGCCAAAATTCCAGGCCAAAAAGAGTCTGTTTGAGGGGTTATGTGTGATTGTGAAAGTCAAAAAACCACTTTTTTCAAATTCAATATATTTTGGCAGCAAATCATCTTATTCCCGGATCATCTTAGTTCCCGCAAAATTTCAAGGCGATCGGATCAAAATTGACAAATTTATAGGCTGTTATGTTGACGCCCGTGGGAACGCTCGGAAAGTCGTTTAAAACTTCAAACGCTTTTTTCTCGATAGTACGTTTTTAAAGTTGGTGAGGAAAATATGTCAGAAACTTTTTGACCTTTTCGAAATTTTTATGGTTTTTTCTTGATGTACAAATATAGTATTCGATCGAAGGATTTTTTTTCCAATGTATACTTTCGATTTGAAGAACGAATAATGCCCATTTTTATCGCAATAATCAAGACTCCTACTTTGAACAACCTGGTTCGGAAAAGCATTGCTCAGCGCAAAAGACGTTTTCATTATTAAACGAGGTTTAATTAGCTTATTAATAAACGAGGGTTAATTAAGTAATTAAGACAAGATTCTAATTAAATATGTTTACACAAATGAATTACAGAGTTTTCTTCAAATAATACATCTTCGAATACCTAATTTCTGTAGAAATTTATCATCACGATTTTCGAATTGAAAAAATCCCAAAAATAGGCTGTTTTCGACTGTCACAACTAGGAATAGTTTTTTAAAGTAAAATACGTGATCATTTCTAAATAGGCCTTTTTTACAAAAAAATGCAGCAAATACGTACTAGTGTGAAAGTTTGCTTTTGCACGTTTTTATTTTTCCTCAGTTCGCAAATTTTTCAAAGTTATTTGATTTTCGACGTAAACTCATCCTTGGAACCCTCATCCTTATCATGAATTATCCACCCCGATCAGGAGCTTTATAGGCTAGAGAGAAAAATGAACAAAACGAAATAGTTTGTTATTAATTTAATCTACAATGGTACCACCGTTATAAAAAAAAAAAAAAAATCAGCTGATCGCACATTTTGCCAGACGAGTATTTTGAAGACTTGGACTTTTTCCTGCGATTCATATTCGGTCTTAAGACGGGACATACATTGAGACAGGAAAAAAATAAGCAATATTCTACAGTTATCAAATTTTAAGTATACTTTAATGGTATTTTTTTAGTACCCAAAATTTCTCGAAAACCAATGAACCGATTGCCTTGAGGTTTTTTGTGGTTATTCTATACACCATTATCTAATACTTGTCATAGGATTTTTTTCTTCGTTACTTAGTTTTTGTTTTATAGGCAAAATAATAACTAATTTTTGGCCCAAAAATCACTATTTATGTTCAAACGTCCGCCATTTTGTCATAAATCGATATTTTCAAAATCGGCTATGACAAGTACTAGATTATAGTAACTAATTTAATAATCTTCGTGGTTTTTTTTCAGATGATTTTTGAAGAAACGCCAGTGGCTACCGTATACGCAGATTTTTTTACGACGCTCCAAGGATCATACAATATCCTTGTATATTTTTGATATTTTTAAATAAAGAAAATTATACATATTTTTGAATGTATATACTTTTAGATAATTAAAACCCCAATCCGAAATTTCAAATAGTTTTCCTTGAAAATATTCACAAAAATGACGTTTTTTCCGGCTCCTAGGTGTATATCTCCCCTTAAGGGGCTCTACGATACGATATATATGTATATATATATATATATATATATATATATATATATATATATATATATATATATATACACACATATATATATGTATATGTATATGTATCTATGTATATGTATATACACACTTCGAGACGATACGTAAAGTAAGGCGGGCACTTTCCAATTGCATAACGCCGACCCGCGCCTTCATTCGGTTATGTCAGAAGAAAGCTACCGCGTCGTCGTCGTCGTCGTCGACGACGTCCTCCTCGGCAACGTGTTCTCTCCCCGAGCTCCAAACGCCGCCTGGGAAATGTGTATACAGACAGCAATAGGGAATCTTTCGCCGGCTCATTCGCGGACCGCGTGCGCTCATGGCAGATCTAGAGAGCTCGATCTCCGTCTATATCTCTCGTGGACACACCGCGCCAACTCGAGACGAACGCTTGTCTCGCAATGTTATAAATAAACGAGACGATGTACGCGCGGTGGGAAAGCCTACGAGCAGGGGGAGCCCGACATTTCTCTATGAATGTTTTTTTTTCTTTCGTTCCCCCCTTTCTTTTCCTCGCTCCGCGACCTCTTCAGACCGGTAAAACGACTTTCCCGGCTTTGCGCATACGGATTCCCATTTCCGACGATTGAATAACACGTTTGGGCACTTTTTCGCCGATTTTAATCGGAGTGGAATTGTTCCCTTGGGAGAGAAAAAATATGCAGTCGATTTTTTTTATATGCAAAATCGCGTTGTAGATTTATTGTTTTTTTTTGTTTTTGGCAATCAGGTACCGTGTGTGAATATTCGACTATAGTCCGGGGCGAATTTTCGTTGTCTCTGTTCTTGCGAAGGATTTGTATTTGTGGAATAAACGAAAATTGACATTTTCACGCTGGAGTTTATTTTGTAATGAATCGATTGGAGAGTTGACACGTGACTTCCATGGTGAGCTACCCGTGCAAAAATTTGTCATAGGTATCCAATTGGATTCCTATACTTGTCTCTATACTCAAACGTTATGTTCATACATTGGATTCTAATAAGGATTTCCCACGAAGATCCAATGTACGAATCCAATTCGAATCCTAAAGGATGCACACTGTCGAACAGAATCCGATAGGACTGTTGATGGATCCCATCGAATTCTGTACGTTGAATTTCCTAAACACAAGACATATATATACAAAATCAATGGATCTTAAAAGGAGTATAAATCCTATCTTAATAAATTATAAATTGCTTCAACCCGTAGTTACCACACGGGTGCAAGTTTGCACCATCTAAAATTTCTTCTTCGTGGCTCTTTGCAAATTCTTGTTTTAATTTTTACGTATTTCCACGAAATAAATGAATTTTTTCGCATTCGAGATCATTACCATAGGATTTCTGGGGAATTTTTACCCCAAAATCAATGGATCTTAAAAGGAGTATAATTCTATCGTAATAAATTATAAATTGCTTTAACCCGTAGTTACCACACGGGTGCAAGTTTGCACCATCTAAAATGTCTTCTTCCCCAGGTAGGAATTGACGATGAAAAAAGGGCTCGCCAAGCTCTGAAACAAGGCTCACATTTTTTAATTCAGGCTGAGCACCAGCCTGATTTCAGGCCTAGCTGAACCTCTGAATGATAACGCGGTTTCAGGCTCTTGCACACAGGCTTGACCAAAGGCTGGTAGAAAAGCCTGTACTAAGCCTGAAACGACGAAACAACAAGGCTCAAAACGAGCCTTAATAAAGCCTTCACAAGCATTTATGACCAGGCTTTTCCCAAACTCTTCCCGAGGCTATATGAGGCCTGTTTTTAGTTTTCTATATTCTACATTGGGGTAAATTTAATAAATTTGTAAAGAATTCATTTGATTTATTATATATATTTATTATTTGTTATATTATTTGTTACAAAATATATATAAAAAATATTTTAAAAAACAATACGTTATTTTATTGCGTACTTTTATTTTCGTATATACTTTTTTGTGTACCTCATAAATATCGATAAGAGCATATGTTTAAATGTTCTGAGCTGCCTCCTTCGCTTTCGTTTTTCGTGCCTTCGCACCCGACAAATTTATTGCTAAATTTTTTTTTCATAAAAGTACAGAAAAAATATTATTTTAAACTTATCTTATTTTATCACAACCTGAAACAAGCCTGCATCCAGCCTTGATTTTTCAGCCTCAAAATTCACCGGCTGAATAAAGCTTGAAATAACCCTGAGTTTAGGCTAAGCAGCCAGTCTTGGTTCCAAGCTGCTCCAAACGATGCAATGAAACCTGGGACAGGTCTGTCTCACTCAGGCTCGGTGAAACAAGGCTCGCACAAGCTTGTTTCCATCGTCAGCCTTTTGATTTCCTACCTGGGTCGTGGCTCTCTGTAAATGTTTGTTTTGATTTATTTTCTTCGAATAAATACTATTCTTCGCATTTGAGGCCATTACCATTGGATTCCTGGAGATTTTTTACCCCACGAAACACTGGTTATCGAATATCCTCCGATTATTTATACAAAAGTAATAGTACTTTGAAAATGCAAAATCCCAAATGGCACTAGTGTGGTATGTACAAAGTGGCTCAGAATGACCTGACATTTTAAATTGCGCGCCATTTTTTTGTGACAATCATAGAGTACTAATCTTTGACAACTGGCATCAGGAAGTATTGAGGTTTAGTCATGGAGAATTACACGATCGAGCAACGCATAGAAATTGTGAAAATCAACTACAAAAATGGTGAGCCGCAGTGAGTGTGATTGTTGACGAAGGACCTTCCACCTCGATTCGCCATCGTGCTCAGCAATTGAACATTTCAAGACGCTTTGTGCCGTGAATTTTGACGAAAGATCTGCATATGCATGCTTTCAAGATCCAATTGACACAAGAACTGCAGTCAGCAGACTATGCGCAGCGCCGTCCATTCGTCAATTGGATATTGGAGCATAAACAAATTTATGGTGATTTTTTGAAGAAAATCCTCTTCAGCGATGAGGCGCATTTTCAACTTAGTAGCTACACAAATAAACAAAACCATTTATCGGATATTGTGTTTCACACGTAACCTCCATGTTTATACCTCATATTAAAATAAAAATATTCGTAATTTTCAAATCAATAATACGTTTTATTAATAAATTTAAATGACAGGTCATTTTAAGTCAGCCTTTATGTATCCTCAATCGATATTTTTTTTTTTTACTGCACTTTGATATAATGTCCCCACACACGTACACGCTCACGAAGCGTGCAGGTTATGTTTCAAAACACCGAGTATTTCTCGTAATTTTTCACGTATCTTCAATTCGAACGTGGTAAGAATTCTCAGACCACGTTAACCGTGGAACAGTGCAGAATGCAGTTGAATCTCAATGAGGACTCCCTATGAGCAGTGTCCCTAAAAATCCCTATAGAGATGAGGGTGCATCTTGGGACTCCCCAACAAAGTTGTGCACGGAATCACGAAAGGATATGTTTTTGGTAGATCCGACAAATTCTGGTTGAGAATTTCGAATGAAAAAATCTCAAACGACTTCAATGGGGAAATAGTACGGAATCCACTTGGATTCCAATATGGACTCCCGTCGTGCAGCGTCCCTATTGAATCCCTATAGGAATGAGGTGGGATCTGGGGACTCCCCAACAAATCTCTGCACGGTTACTTTTGAGCTGCCAAATACCCGGATGGGTGACCGCTCAACCGGGCAATTTCAACACTGGCAATTTCAATGAGTTTCCGATGGTGACACGACATGAACGGTAAAACATAAATGCCTGGATTGGCACACGTTTTCCACAGTTTCCCTATGCTCTCGTGAAAATTCGAAACAGTAGTGCATCGGGAAAAAATAGCTATTGGACAACACGCTGGAGTGCTCCTCGGGAACTTGAAATCGTTCGTGACATATGTAGATGAAAATTAAAGGGATGGGAAGGCAAAAGTCCGCAATGGCCCAGAAACGAGCAAGCGAAATTTAAATTGACCAAAAGAATGGAAAAAAAGATTCATCCAGTCTCGAGGCATGAACGATCAAAGACGTTCCATCTTAAAGAACACATCTTGAAGAACTTTCAGTAATTTTTTTATTGAAAAATATTACATTGTTTAGTGGCAAATGGCCGTCAATGAAATAATGTTTTTATATACACGGTTTGCGGTGACCAACATTGCGGCGAAGTGGATCATCTGAAAAAAAAATGCGGATGGATTTAGTCAAATATAAGTATAAACTAGTCTTTAATCGAAGGATTTTAAAAAATATTCATTTTTCACAAAATGGCGGACAGTCAAAGTTAATGGTTCGATTCTAACGAAAAAAACGGCCGTTTTTTGGCTATAAAACGGCCATTTTTTTCGAAAAAAAAATCGTATGATTAAAGACTACATTTTTATGTATTAAATAAGCCTGCAAAATTTCAAGAAGATCGGTTCATTAGTGTTCGAGTAATCTTGGTCACCGACTTCAGAAATGCCATTTTGAGAAAAACGCGTTTAAAGTTTCAATTTCACAACGGATTCTTCTCTTTCAACGCTCATATCTCAGTCAATTTTGTTCGGATCGACTTGAAATTTTCAGGACACATTCTCAAATACTTATACTTCAAAAAATGCAATAAAAAAAAATCGATTTTTTCAAAATCGCAAGTGGGGGTAACCCCTTAAGAAATGAATTTTCAGTGAAAAATTTCGTTATAACTGCTCACAAACTGCTCATAAAATGAAAAGTTTTCGATTAATCAGAAATTCCGTAAGTACTTCTCTGCGAAATGCAATTAGGAACATAACTTTTAAATTTGAAGTAAATCGAGTGAAAATTGTTGAAGTTATTTGTCACGCCTATTGGAGAAAAGCTGTTTCGAAAAGTTTCGAGTAGTCGGCCATTTCGTACATCGAAAAAAAATATAAATTTTTTCTAACAGCTCGATATTCATACTAAATAGATGTGTAATTAATTTTATAAGCGAATCACTGTGTCATACGAAAAAAATTGTTAAATTCGCATATGATTTTATACCTGTTACTGTGGTCTAACCCCTTAAAATAACAACCCAAAGTTTACGCTCAAACTTCCCCACTCTCCAACGCACAAAGACCACCTTCCAGGCCAACATAACCTCACAAATTTTCAAACAGAGTTTTCTCATCGCCACTCGAGTTTTCAGTGAAAAGCAAAGCATCGGGCACTCCAAAATTCACTGACGCAGGGTTCGACGATTTTCTTTCACCCTAAACATGACTTCTCTCCGAGAAATTTGTGTTCGAAATTTCCAGCTATCTCTCTCCCACTCGAAGTCATCTGGTACAGCTTCCACTTCGCACGAAGTTTAAAATAACAGACGTTGTGTCGCAAGTCAGTTTCACTTTCAACGTGTCGCTTCACGTGCTCTTTCGAAAAAGTTCAACTGTCCGTAATCCGTTTCGTTTTTCGTCTCTCCCACCGGCCGTTGTTCATCCTCGGGCAACGCCGGCTATTTCGTTTGCGTGAAAGGAAGCGTACTCCTCGTGAAGATGATTCGACGCAGTAGCAGGACACGCGTACTCCACTTCCTGTCAACAGAATTTCCATTGGCCGAGCCTCGTCGTCGAGCCCGTGGGTGTCCCTATGGTGTACCTGTTTTGACGAAAACACGATTAACTCCCCGCAGCGAGACACATACCCCCCGTGCCTTGGGAATCCTTTTGTCGTTACCTCGGACGTGTAGTCGACGCGCGATGCCATCGCCTCGTGGCAATGTACGATCGTGAGAAGAAGGAAAGCCACGCGACCTTCTTGATTTACGGCCACCCTTTCGATCCTCTTCTTCATCTTTTCGTGAACTTTCACACAACGCAAAACGAACGCGACTCCCGTGGAATTTGGCCGTGCCGGGGGGCTGACATGCGAACGCATTTTCACCTCTTGTAACGGAAAATGACGCGTTTCATTGAACGAAACGAGGTCAGTAGCTCGAGTTCCTTACGAATTCTGACATCTACCGATCTCGATGTCAGGTCGGGTTAACGGCGAATTTATGGTCTTTTGCAATACACAAGGGGAATCCGCCTTCAAGCCGTACATCCGAGCGTCTTTATTCCTTGCATACAGTCAAACGCTCGCTTCTTTATTTCGCTGGAATTCAACTCTTTCCTGGGGAAACGTTAAGGCGTTACCCCCACTTGTAGCGCAAAAAAGGCCTTTTTCATGAATTTTTTTAAAGAAAACTACAAAACTTTTTTAATCGATCAATATACCATCTTAAAGAACACATCTTGAAGAACTTTCAGTAAATTTTTAAGGAGAAAAATATTACATTGTTTAGTGGCAAATGGCCGTCAATGAAATAATGTTTTTATATACACGGTTTGCGGTGACCAACATTGCGGCGAAGTGGATCATCTGAAAAAAAAATGCGGATGGATTTAGTCAAATATAAGTATAAACTAGTCTTTAATCGAAGGATTTTAAAAAATATTCATTTTTCACAAAATGACGGACAGTCAAAGTTAATGGTTCGATTTTAACGAAAAAAACGGCCGTTTTTTGGCTATAAAACGGCCATTTTTTTTCGAAAAAAAAATCGAACGATTAAAGACTACATTTTTATGTATTAAATAAGCCTGCAAAATTTCAAGAAGGTCGGTTCATTAGTGTTCGAGTACTCTTGGTCACCGACTTCAGAAATGCCATTTTGAGAAAAACGCGTTTAAAGTTTCAATTTCAGTTTACACGAAGAAAATGTTTTTTTTGTAAACTTACATAGAGTCATCTATTCCGGGCCCATACAAAAGTATGGGCCCGGATACTTATACTTCAAAAAAATGCAATAAAAAAAAATCGATTTTTTCAAAATCGCAAGTGGGGGTAACCCCTTAAGCCGCGTGCCGTAAAACGGCGCTCAATTGACGTTAAGGGTAACTTTGACAGTTTTTGGGGCTACTTTAACAGAGCGCCAAAATACGGTTTAAATGGGTGCGCGTTTAAATGTGTTTAAATTTGTTGTTCAAGTTTATCATAATGTTGCTGAAGGGGTTAGGCCACAGTAACGGGTATAAAATCATGTGCGAATTTAACAATTTTTTACCGTATGGAAAAGTGATTCACTCATAAAATTAATTACACATCTGTTTAGTATGAATATCAAGCTGTTAGAAAATATATATATTTTTTTTTCGATGTACAAAATGGCCGACTACTAATATTTTCTTTTGTTATCTTTTTTAGGCGCTCCGCGGCGTGACAGCATCCACAATTTTTTACCTAGAACAAAAAACAAAAATTCTCGTCAATCTACATTAGAATACCTAGAGAAGTATGTACGGAATTTAAAAAATATGGTTTTATTCAAAACGTGTAAATATTTGAACTTGAATTTTCAGTGAAAAATTTCGTGCAAAACTGCTCATAAAATGAAAAGTTTTCGATTAATCAGAAATTCCGTACGTGCTTGTCTGCGAAATGCAATTAGGAATATGACTTTTAAATTTGAAGTAAATCGAGTGAAAGTTGTTGAAGTTATTTGTCACGCCAATTGGAAAAAAGGTGTTCCGAGAAAAACGCGTTTAAAGTTTTACATATGCCTCTGGCCGTGCCAGAGTTGAGCTTACGTTATACGCTCAAAGTCGGTGAAAAAAAAAATTGCTTTCTATAAATCGAATAGTAACTTATTTCTATGATGATAAAGCACCGTTTAGCGAAGAAAAATCGATTTTTTGAAAATTCTACTGTGGCCTTTGATTGTAGGAGTGTGAAGTGTGGAGTCGATTGTAATGTCGTTCAAGTTTATTTTGATCTCGATGATAATTATAAGACTGATTAAATGCCTATAATAGTACTCTGCGTACTTGAAGTTTGTATGTAAAATGTTTCCTTAAGGGGTCTTCTCACTTTAGACGCTAAAAAGGCTATATTCGTGATTTTTTTTAGGTTTTTATTATAGATATTGGTATAAAAGTTGTTACACTTAATAAATACACTTTTGAAAAACACAAACTTTAAAAAAAATGTATTTATGTAACCCAAACAAACTTTAAACGGATTTTTCTCGAAACAACGTCTTTTGACGGCTTGTTGATAAAATCATCGAAACTACTGAACCGATCCTAATGAAATGTTAACCACATATTCTTTATAACTATAGCTATAGCGCATATGAAGGATTTTTTTAAATTTTGATATTTACCATTTTTTGCCGAAAACGGTGAAAAAAATTCGTTTCTTTTTGTTTTTTCGAAAAATGTCCGCCATTTTGTTATTTTTACATGTATCAAAAATCGTATGATATGCGCTATAGCCATTAATATACTGAATCTAAAACTGTTGGAGTTTTTTGTGTCAGATGATCTATCTCCGAGATTTCATGAACAGCGCAGACCTATAATTTTTTGGACATTTTTTTAACTACCATTTTCGTCCATAAATAATGTCTTAACTAAATAAGTTTTTTTAAATGCATTTCGAAAGTGTATTTATAAAGTGTAACAACTTTTATATCAATGTCTATTATATAAAACTATTTTTAAAAATCACGAAAATAGCCTTTTTAAGCGTCTAAAGTGAGAAGACCCCTTAAGGTGGGAGTGCAAATTTTCAATTTTGCACTTTTTCATCTTTTTTAGGTGTATCCTTCCCCTTGATATGTTCCATAAACGAATGACACTTATTAAATCTTTTTCAGATCAACGGCAAAAGAGTGAAAACTGCAGCACTTTTCGATGTCGCGGAAAACAGGCGTCCGAAGGCCCTTAATAACGTCGCCATTTTGGGGGTCATTCCAAAAACATTTTTTTTTTAACTTGAGAGTTACAATAAACTCATGTCCAAATTTAAAAATGATCAGATTATTTTATTTCCTCTAAAAAAATTCCCGAAAAATACCTATTTTTCACGCTCCTAAAGGGATTTCTCGCCTTAATGAGGATGACAATTTGATTGTCAAAAATCGTTGTTTTTCATTTAATTCCATGTATAATGCATAAAACATTATTTTTTCATCAAAATGATGTCAAAGTAACCCTTAATCTTTGACATAAGTTGCATTCAAATGTCTTGCCAAAGAAACCCCATACTGGAAATATTAACTCTCCTATCTGCATGCTCTTTCTTCGCTACTCGGTTTTCTCACGTGTGTGTATATAAATATGAGGAAATAATATTTTTAATTGCGCTATATCTCTGTAACGTTGGCTACATCAGAATATCCTGCTGTTTTGAGGACGGTTTTCAAATTTTGTTGTAACAAATCGTTGACTTTGTGAACCGGGCAGTCCTTGCGGTAACTTTTATATAAATCGGCTTGTATTTATCTCCACATAATTTTAAACATATATTTATATCTTTAAAATTACTATAATAAATATCAATATAGAGATATACATTTATTTTAACGGGGTCCTCTAGTTTCTCGGGTCGAAAAAATCGATTTTTTTTTTTCATAAATCACATCTACAACATGTGTAGAAAATGTGTGCCAAAGGATTTTTCGATATTCGAAGTGGTTCACAAGTATAAATCACATGCGCGAACTTTCAAACGCGTTTTTCTCGAAACACTATTTTTCGAAACGGTGACCACGATATTTCAGAAACTACTGCACCGATCTTGTTCAAATTTACACAGCATCGTTAATATGTTATAAGCCAGCGATTGAACTAGGATTATCATGATTGCTTCGATAGTTTTTTTTGTACGAGCGAAAAACTTAAGAAAAAATGAGTAAAAAATAGAATGTAATTTTCAAAAGTGTATAAAAAAGTCAATTTTTGTAATTTAGAATTCACTCTAGTTCAATCGCTAGTCTTACATATGAAGATTAAAATGCCGTTTGGTTTTTTGATTTCAGATAAGCAGAACAGCCGCAATCTTGGTCACCGTCAAGCACCTCTTTTACTTGATGTCTTCCTGTCGGCCACTATAACTTTTATTCTGTTATATATTTTGACATAAAAAAATTTGTAAAGCTTATTTAAATGTTGAAAAAGATTATGCAAAAACAATGAGATTGATTATTTCGATGTTTTGCCCGTAAAAAATTATTGAAAAAGCCGTAAAAAAACAGTCGAGAAACTAGAGGACCCCGTTAAGGCTGCACATGATGTTGATTATGGGGACACTGCGCTACGAGGCCCTTTACGTGAAGTAGTCTGAAAAATCCCCATATATGTCTATATGATAATATTGTACATTAACGTTAATTAAGGAAGTAACATTACCATATAACATCATAAATAAAAATGATTAACACTATATTTGACAATATTTTAATGTTAATATTCTTTTTTCGTCATTACACTTGTAATGCCCATTACAAGTATTACAGTACTGGCTCCGACATTATCATAATCGCTAACAAAATACGACCGACGTAAGCCAAAAATCCAGCCATTGCCGAAAACAAACATCCCACCTTGACCAATTTTATGCATTGCCCCGAAAAAAAAGCAGCCGAAATGTAAAATTGAAAAACGCAGAACAAAGTGTTAAAAATGTGGTATCTGTTGGTTTTTGGAGTACACGTGGCCCTGAGAGCGTGGAAAAGAAAGTTTTCGTTTGATTCGAAACAATACGAGGATCGTAACACGCGCGACCACATCAAAGTTCTCCGGTGAATCGCGCGACCGGAAACTCTGGCGATAAAATTTCACTGCAAAGAGCCAAAAGATATTGAAAAGTTAACGGCGCAATAACACGTGTCTTGAATTTTCATCCATTTTTTTTCTTTCACGCGCAATAAAGAAAACCGTGGCAGGCAATTTCGAGTGCCGCTGCTATCGTGCGTCGCGTACACGTGGCCTCGACTCGTAGTATCTCCCGCTCGTCTTTCAACAATTCTCCAACAATATTACGCGTGCTTAGCAAACAAACGCACACATAATCTCTGACTCTCTCTCTCTCTCTCTCTCTCTCTCTCTCTCTCTCTCTCTCTCTCCTCGTCAGTTTCTTTCTCTTGGCTCGATAATCTACGTCACTTTGTCTACTAGAAAATTAGGTCTTCGTGGCCTCGCGTCGACAGCTTTCGTTGGAAAGACACTCGTGCCCTTCGGATAAAATAAAATGAAAAAGACGAACGACGAAGAAAAAAAAACGTATTTTTATGCATTGCTCAGAGACTAGCCGAGCAAAGTCTAAAAAGTTGGCCGCTGCTTGGACTACTTTGCGCCGAACGTGTGTTATCACATCACACGCGTCGTCACTTTTGCCCGTTCGATTATTCTATTTTTCACGGGTTTTCTCGTAACATTGCAGATACATTCGTGTGAGTAGTGTATATACATATATATATATATATATATATATATATATATATATATATATATATATATATATATATATATATATATATATATATAAATATATGAGGCATTCCACGTGAATCCGGTGGACTTTTTCCCTGACCCACGCCAATTCGATTAATTTTTTTTAATCTGATTTAATTTATTCTAAAATACACCCTGAATTTTTTTTCATTTTTCGTAACAACCCGTAGTTAAAAAAAATGTTACCCAAAAAACGCTCCGCTTCTGAGCGATGAAAGTGAAAAAAAATCTGAAAAATTGTCTGCTAACTGTTCAAGGTCTATGATTGTGATTCGGTTATTCAAAAATGGTCAGAAAAATTCATTGTGGGTATCAAAATATTTAAGTATCCGCCCGCAGTAAGCGGTTCTTGAATTTTTCGGATTTTTTTCACGTTAATCGCTCAGAAGGCACAGAAAAAATCATACTCCCAGTACGGGTGATAGCTTGAACATTTTTAGATATAATCACGCATGTTTGGGAATTTTTTCAGATTTTTGAATCGGGGCGTTGTTTTTCGGAGAAATTTTTTTTTAATAAGGATTGTTTCGAAAAAAGTAAAAAAAAATCAGAGTGTCTTTTAGAGTCAATGGAATCAGATAAAAAATAAATAAATCGAATAGGCGGGGGTCAGGGAAAAAGTCCACCGGGTTCACGTGGAATACCTCATATATTTTTACATATATAGGTATTGGCGTCTGCAAAGTGGTGAGTAGCGAGACTACCAGCTATTTATGAGAATGGCCCTCATAGTTGAATATCTCTTGCAAGTTTTTTTTTGTTTTTTATTGTTAAATATAAATGATTTTAAGATATATTTATCTTCAGTGGAATAAAATTAAGTTGTTGAATTTAATTTTAATTAAAAATTTAATATAATGAAATTAATTAATTCAAGGTGAACTATTATATTGGATCATCCTATAAAGAATTCGGTTTTTTCAATTGTATTTTTGGTCACCGACAGGTGAAATTTGAACGAGAGGCCTTAAAAGTCGACCAGAAAAATAGAAAAGCCCTGTAGAAAATGAAGGATGTTTATTTTAGAATTTAGAAAGAATTTGTTCTACCTTTATTTTTTTAAAACAAACGCATAAAAATAACGCATTATTTATCGGTGACCCAACATTTAGGATAAATTGTTATTTTTACGAATCATCTCTGAAATAAAGATAAGTCGACAAAAAAAGATTCAAATGAATACACACACATATTGATAGAGGGAGAGGCAGACAGCAGAGCAAAAAAAGGTCCTATAAAATGAACCCAAAAATCACCATGACAAAGTGCGTTGCGACTGATATTTCGGCGGAGGCAGCACCGAGTAAAAAAAAGGATATCAAAATCGATGCACGAGATTAAATCGTCAAAAATTGCATACATTCATATTGTCACAATATTACTCACATCGCCACATGGCAATCAACCCTTTGTTATCGCACAGGGTGAAATTGACCCAGCACCCAACTGGCAAAACGTTTTTTTTTTGGCAACATTACTTATTTACGATTTCTTTTAAACACGTTGCCTTTTGCTTTACCTGTATCACAATTTTTTGAATGTCTAATATACATGCCTGGACGGTTTTGTTGAAAACGAGAGGTTCCATCGGGGTTTAAAAATTCCCCGGGTCGAATTAATCTAGTTCGACGATCGCGAAATTTTGCAGACGTGCGACACGGAAGAGCCCAGTTTTTTATTCAGCCCCGAAGTGAAATTGATCGCGGACTTTCAGCCCGCGACGAACTTATCTCCCTGAGTAAAATACTTCACAGAACAAGTGTCCGGACATCATTTTGACACTAACAGAGTTTTTTCCTCAATTCTCTGATCCGTAGATGGTGAAGTGGAACAGCTATTTTGACAATTCGAATAAAAGAGAAGAGGGGAGTGTTGCAGAGCACGAATGCGAGCATGCGTACGAATCGTTGCATAAAAAACAAATCGCTCAAGCATGAGCGTATGCTTCGCGCACCGCTCCATTCGGTTTCCATACCGTTCCACCAACTGATGGATCTTATCGTGAATAATAACCGACTCAATATCAGGTGGCATTTCTTTTTCATTGTACGAGTAGCATCTTTCAAATGCGCCTGCGTTTGTCAATTCCTTTCGATTCTTCGTTCCGAATGCAAAGGGTGACTCGGAATGACCTGACATGTTAATTTAATAATAAAACGTATTGTTTATTTGAAAAGTAAAAATATTTTTATTTTAAGGCCTTAGGCCACAGTAACGGGTATAAAATCATGTGCGAATTTAACAATTTTTTTCTTATGAAAAAGTGATTCACCGATAAAATTAATTACACATCTATTTAGTATGAATATCAAGATGTTAGAATTTTTTTCCATGTCCAAAATGAGCGACTACTAATATTTTAACAATTTTTTACCTAAAAAAAATAAAAATTCTCGTCAATCTCCATTCGAATACCTAGAAAAGTACGTACCTAATTTAAAAGATATTGTTTTATTCAAAAGTTGTAGGTATTTGAACTTAAGAAATGAATTTTCAGTGAAAGATTTCGTTATAACTGCTCATAAACTGCTCATAAAATGAAAAGTTTTCGATTGATCAGAAACTCCGTACGTACTTCTCTGCGAAATGCAATTATGAACATAACTTTTAAATTTGAAGTAAATCGAGTGAAAATTGTTGAAGTTATTTGTCACGCCAATTGGAAAAAAGCTGTTTCGAGAAGTTTCGAGTAGTCGGCCATTTTGTACATCGAAAAAAATATATATATATTTTCTAACAGCTTCATATTCATACTAAATAGATGTGTAATTAATTTTATGCGTAAATCACTTTTTCATACGAAAAAAAATTGTTAGATTCGCACATGATTTTATCCCCGCTACTGTAGCCTAAGGCCTTAATATAAGGTACAAACATGAAGGTTATGTGTGGAACACACTATCCGATAAATGGTTTTGTTTATTTACGTAACCACTAAGTTGAAAATGCGCCTCATCGCTGAAGACGATTTTCTTTGAAAAATCACCATCGATTTGTTGATCCTCCAATATCCAATCGGCGAATGTACGCCGCTGCGCATGGTCTGCTGGCTGCAGTTCTTGTCTCAATTGAATCTCGTAAGCATGCAAGTGCAGATTTTTCGTCAAAATTCGCTGCACAGAGCATCTTGAAATGTTCAATTGCCGAGCACGATGGCGAATCGAGGTGGGAGGACGTTCGTCAACACTCGCACTCACTGCGACTCGCCATTTTTCTAGTGGATTTTCACAATTTCTATGCGTTGCTCGATCGTGTAATTCTCCATGACTAAACCTCAATACCTCCTGATGCCAGTTGTCAAAGATGTTCACCACAAAAAAAATGGCGCGCAATTTTAAATGTCACGTCATTTTGAGACACCCTGTATGTCAGTGGAAATGTTCCCAAGTGAAGTTCCAATCGTAAAGAAATATGGACCTAATCAATACCTTATCAATACCGTGCAAATGTTACTATTACGAGAGAACAAATTCGCGTTTGTACGCTACCGTCTATTTCTTACCGTCGTAGTAATCCTTTTTCAATTGAGTCTGCCTGGTGTTTTTTTTTTCTTATCGGCACGGAAATATGATCGATTTCAAGGCCCTCGAAATAAAAAAAAATCGAGTGATAACGTCGTATTATTGTCTTGTCGATTTTCAAAGAGGTGGAGAGATAGAGGGAGAAGTAGAGAGAGAGGAAGAGAGAGAAAGAGGGAGAAGTAGAGAGAGAGAGAGAGAGAGGGAGAGACAGAGAGGGAGAGTGAGAGAGAAAGAGAGAGAGAGAGAGAGAAGGTCTCGACTATTTGTATGTGTGAGCGCGCGCGGTGAGGGAAAGCGGGGGCGTAAGCGAAGACACGCGTGTGTGACCGGGTTGCGAAGGAAAATATCTACTTACGCGTATCACAAACGTAAGGGCGTATCGTTGCTCATTCCAGAACGACAATCAAGTCCGCTTTCCAATCAGCCGTCGTGTTGAACGCCTGGGAGATTATGAGCGCCGAAGAAAATGAGCTCGACAGTGGGCCGGGAGGAGGGAGGAGGATCAAGGAGGAAAAGAGAAGAGGGGAGCTTTCTTCGTTTGCGCCACGTTCTGGCCTTCTTTCTTCTCTCGTATTCCTCTATAAATAAAATTTCTTCTCTGTGTTGGTGAGTATTTTTAACTCTCTCTCGCTCGCACTTTTCCTCTTTTTCCCTCTCACATCTCTCTCACATCTCTCTCTCTCTCTCTCTCTCTGTCTGTCTCACTCTCTCTTTTTCTCTTTCCTGTTAGTGTACGTGTATACGCACCCATTTGGCATTCACACACGCACTATTGGGAGCGGGGAAAAGCGCGCTACAGACCTCGTGCTCTCTGGCATCGCGTGTACAGTGGAAGGGAGTACATATACTCGCGGGCTGTTTAGAGCCGAACAAGTTATTGCGACATAGCGAGCGCATGGAGAGCAAGCCGGGCTCTCTCGTTGCGACATTGCACTGAGGAAAGATGTCGTATGCGCATATATATATATATATATATATATATATATATATATATATATATATATATATATATATGAGGAAAGGATACCTCGAACCTGTCATATCTATGTAATGTTGACCATCAGCCTCTACGGCCTTATTTTTGAAAACAAATCGTTGATTTGTTTACAAAAATTTACATTTGTTTACACTTTACAAAAGTTTACATTTGTTTGCACAGTACTGTCCCTGAAAATTAGCAATATAGTAGGAGCGCAGTAAATTAAATGACTTTCAAAATTCGATATCGCGAAAAATATGGCGAGTCGCCAAGGATTCTTTGAGGGATTTTTTAGAATGTTAAAAAGAAGGTCCGTGCAAAATTAAATCTCGATCAGCGGGTGGACATTTATCTAAAGGTGATTTTGAAGATTTTGGGGTGGTTTGGAGTGATTTGGTTTAGTGTAGGGACGATAAGTAACTATGAGGAGGGTAATCCGAGGCAAATGTCTTTGAAATCACCTCTTCTCATACCCCGGGTGATAAGGATGACATGTGTTTTTTAAGGGTGCGGAAATTTTGCGACCCAGAAAAATAGGATTCACAATGGTTTTTCTAGTTCTGTTCGACAGAATATATATCACATTTTCGCTGTGAGTAGTATTGGACAGGGAAAATTAAACTTTCGGGAAAAAAAAACAATATTTCATTTTGAGCACAGCAGAATGAAGATAATTAAATTGCGCATACGAAACACTGCTGAGTAAATGCTTTTGTGTATTCCGTCATCGAGAAAACAATCAAAATTCTATTTTGAGCAAACAGAATGGAGATAATTAAATTGCGAATACGAAACACAACTGGGTAACGTTTTTTGTGCATCGCGTCATCGAGATAAAAATCCTTAAAGATGCATTTGCAATTGGATACGTGCAATTTAATTCTGGTTAAAAAAAAAGTTTTTTTTTAGGAGTGTCTCGTATGCGGAATTGAATCATTTTCATTCTGCTGTAAAACTCAGTTCATAACTCAAAGTGGAATTTAATTTATTTTCCAGAATACTTAATTTTTTCTGGCAGATACTACTCATTGCAAAAGTACGGTATATTTTTTTCGAAGAGGACTAAAAACACGATTGAAAATCGTATTTTTTTGTCACGAAATTGTACAGCCACCTTATAATTGTCACCCTCCATATACAGGATGTTATGAATGGATAATCCTGCCTGTCGATAGGTCAGATCATGTCCTACTATATCCTGCAATTGCAGTATCGTAAAAATCCCACGGTTTTCTAGATTGTAGGCTTTATGTTATTTTTTTTTAATCACCTGCTTTTGGTTTTTCCATGCCATTTTTACAAATGATATAAATCGACAATAACCAAGCACCGTTTTTAAGCAAGTGGCACGATATGCGTAGTACATTTTTTTTACACCGCAGGCTATCAAAGTCAGATGTTCGAATTGGTTTGTATGAAAGTTCTGCATAAGATCTTTTTTCATAAAGTTTCCTTGACATTTAAGGTTAAAAGGAAGACTTCTCTAGATAGAACAAATGACCAAAAGTATTTTTTTTACCGGGTCAAAAAAGTTATCATTTGTAGAAATGGCATGCGAAAAACCAAACACGGATGATTTTTATCTCGAAAACCGTGGGACTTTTACTAAACTGAAATTCCGATTGGGGTAGAATATCCGTGAGTCGAATTTCCATAACCGAATATCCATAAGTGAATATCAACAAGTGCCAATATCCATAAGTGAGTATAGAGTAGAAATGAGTGCCAGAAATCGAGAGAGGTCGAGGAAAAGTGAGTATAGAGGGAACCCAAACAAACCCAAACAAAGTCACTTATCTCTACCTCCCGCCATTTCTGGCAATCATTTCTACTCTGCACTCACTTATGGATATTCCACTTGTGGATATTCATACTTATGGATATTCGTACTTATGGATATTCGACTTATGGATATTCGTACTTATGGATATTCGACTTATGGATATTCACTTATGGTTATTCGACGACGACAGTGGAAATTCCAGCATGTGATCTGATCTATCGACAGTTGCAGGATTATCCATTCATAACAGGACACTCTGTATATACATACACACTTATACAAAATGTACGGATCCGCGCTGGGAGGAGGAGCCATCAGAAGCAGTGGCCATATGAACTCTGTGTGAAAAACATTGACGTTTATATGATAAACATTATTTATATATATATGCATGTATATATATATGCAGGGTGTCAAGAAAGACGACGCAAAGCCTTAAGGGGGTGGTCGGTCACCTCGTTCGGAACATATCTAACCTAGGTAACCTTAGTCCGAAGTCTAAGGATTTCGAGTTATCATGGTAAATATGATTTTCGGAAAACTTCTCAAAATTAGGTACTAACTCGTTTACCTCTTATGTTAATTCTATTTTTTTTAAATATCATCATAAGAGGTGTTTTTATTTTTTCACAAGTTTCAAATTATTCAATCGTGGAGTTCGACAAGAATGTGGCAAAACATTTCAGGCAGGCTCGTAGGAAGGGGCTACCTAAGCACGGTCGTGAGATTCGAAAGTCCGCTTATTTTCGTGGCCGGATGTTGGATGGAAATTTCGCGAGTCTTCTGTGAAGCGGCAAAAATAAAATAATTCGACAGTGCATTCACTCGAAACAATTTGTATAATTATTATATTTATTCGTGAGATGGAATAGATTGATTTCAAATAGACACACTTATCGCCTGTCTGCAGCAGCAATTGTGACATCGTAAATAATTTGCCTATAGAAGAAGAAGAAGAAAATAATCGGTGAACAATTTTTGCCAACAATTCGATAATCTTTATTGCTCCTTCATCGAGAGACATACGGTCGCGGTGTGTACCTCGAAATATTATACTTCGACGAATAAAAAGTGAAAGAGCCTTTCTTTCTCCTCCCACTCGTACGTCGTTCCTTGTTCGTGAATTATTACGTGCGCGTTTGAAACACACTCGACTCGTAAACACATATTCGGTAGTCCATTGCAAGGGAAAATCAAGTTCCTTACTCATGTCGAGATGAACTTTTTTTGCTCTCTTGTAGTAAAAAAAGAAAATTTGCAGCATGCGAAATTGGGTAAATAGTTGCGCGAAACGTCGAGTCCTTGCACGAGCGTAAGGAATTAATTATTCGTGCGCTCGAATGTTCTCTTAGATTCGAAAGAATCCACGGGACGAGAAAACAGAATCGAATTTAAATTATGGGTCACGGAAAATCGCATTGAATCGTTTTTGAGATTTTATTTTCATTCATTGTATTTTTATTATTCAATACAATTCAATTGGTTTATATTCACGTATTTGAGATCATTGCCCTTAGGGTCTCTATACACGTACGGGATAGAAGTGGAAATTGTTGAGAGTATTTTTAATTCAACGCTTAATCGTTTCCAGGCCTTGGGCCACAGTTACGGGTATAAAATCATGTGCGAATTTAACCATTTTTTTCGTATGAAAGAGTGATTCACTCATAAAATTAATTGCACATCTGTTTAATATGAATATCAAGCTGTTATAATTTTTGTTTTCGATGCACAAAATGGCCGACTACTCGAAACTTCTCGAAACAGCGTTTTTCCAATTGGCGTGACAAATAACTTCAACAATTTTCACTCGATTTACTTCAAATTTAAAAGATATGTTCCTAATTGCATTTCGCAGAGAAGTACGCACGGAATTTCTGATTGATCGAAAACTTTTCATTTTATGAACAGTTTATGAGCAGTTATAACGAAATTTTTCACTGAAAATTCATTTCTTAAGTTCAAATACCTACAACTTTTGAATAAATCAATATTTTTTAAATTACGTACGTACTTCTCTAGGTATTCTAATGTAGATTGACGAGAATTTTTGTTTTTTGTTCTAGGTAAAAAATTGTGGATGCTAAATGTCACGCCGCGGAGCGCCTCAAAAAAAGATAACAAAAGAAAATATTAGTAGTCTGCCATTTTGTACATCGAAAAAAAATTCTAACAGCTTGATATTCATACTCAATGGATGTGTAATTAATTTTATGAGTGAATCACTTTTTCATATGAAAAACAATTGTTAGATTCGCACATGATTTTATACCCGTTATGTGGCCTAAGGCCGTAAAGCTTCAACGACAATACGTATATGTGTACAAGCATATATACAGGGTGTCCCAGAACTGAATGCGTTCCCTGGAATGGGGGGTTGGGGGTGAAATTCTGAGCCGATTGACATAAGCATGTATGGGTCTCAGGTCAACTCCTGAATTATTATTAATTTTTTACGGTGGGCCAATCAGGACCACCCTTATGAGCCAGTCTATCGCTCACCGACATTCGCTGGCTCATCGGGCGCACCTAATTGGCCCGTGTTAAAGATGTGTTAAGTATGAGAACAATTTGCTACTATGATGATGTCCCTCATAGCCGGATGTCTTAAAAATCACTTTTCTCTCTCTCTCTCTCTCTCTCTCTCTCTCTCTCTCTCTCTCTCTCTCTCTATATATATATATATATATATATATATATATATATATATATATAGGAATACGTATATATTCGTATAATTCCCAAGTACAGTCGCTCAGGTTCGTAAAGTAACAGACTGAACCGCAGAAACGTAGAGATCGCGATAGTCGCGCGTCAACGAGAAAGTTCAGTGTAACAAAGAAAACGATTGTTGAGAGCGTCTTGGAAGGACCCCCTTGCCTCCTCCTCGGTAAAACACGCGAATGTGTAGGTAACAAAAGTCGAGAACAGAGTTGTTCTTTGCCACATTGCGTAGAAAGTGCGCAAGCCACGCACATTGGCACACCTACGCTTTCAACAGCAATTATTCTGCCCTTGTTTAAGAGGGCTCCTGCGTGCCTGTATATTCGCGGTGAGGAAAAAGTGTGAGGGAGAGAGAGAGAGAGAGAGAGAGAGAGAGAGAGAGAGAGAGAGAGAGAGAGAGAGAGAGAGAGAGAGAATGAGTGAGTGTCCTGTGTGAACACGTAGAAAAAATGGCTCTCAGGGTCGAAGTGCCTAGGCAATCACTTTGGGTAGAAAGTATAGCCCGACATTATCACCGGATTACAGGAGTCGTAATTGTGTCCCAAGACCTACGAAACTATTATCTGTTAGGGTTTTTTTTCCAACGAACTGGTTGGCAAATCCATAGATGGTTGGGTTTAATTGAAGTACACAATTTCGTCGGATCGTTGCGCTTCGAAAATCAAAGTGTTTATGATGATTCAGTGAATCACTCACCGCATGTGGAGAGTCCACGTTGGAATCCAAGTGGATTCCACGATATTCCTCAATTGACTCGATTTGAGAATTTTTACTTGAAATTCTCAATCGGAATGCTCAATTGAGAATTTTTACTTGAAATTCTCAATCGAAATTCTCAATTCAGAATTTTTACTTGAAATTCTCAATCGAAATTCTCAATTGAGAATTGAATTCAAAATTCGCAATCGCAATTCTCAATTGAGAATTTTTACTTGAAATTCTCAATCGGACTTCTCAATTGAGAATTTTTACTTTAAATTCTCAATTGAAATTCTCAATTGAGAATTGTTACTTGAAATTCTCAATCGGAATTCTCAATTGGGAATTTTTACTTGAAATTCTCAATCGGAATTCTCAATCGAGAATTTTTACTTGAAATTCTCAATCGGAATTCTCAATTGAGAATTTTTACTTCGAATACTCAATCGGAATTTAATGGATCTCCCAACAAAACATCTTTTCGTGATCCCGGGCATACATTTTTTGGGGAGCCCCAGTATGCACCGACATAAGCATTTGTTAGGGACACCGCACATAGGGAGTCCTCATTGGGATCCAATTGGATTCCGGACTGTTTCCCGATGAACGCCGTTCGAGAATTCTTACCACGTTCGAATCGAAAATATGTGAAAAGTCACGAGAAAAAAGGCGTCATATTATCTCAAAGTGCAGTAAAATAAATACCAAACTATAATTGCTATTGATTTTGAGTGATGTGATTCAAAACGGATTTTGACATATAGCGTAAAACGGGGTTAAATTGACATCAAGGGTAGCTTTCACAGTTTTTGGTGCTAGTCTAACAGAGCGCCAAAATACGGTTTAAATGTGTGCTTTTACTTTAACTTTTTTTCTATTGTTGCTCAAATTTGTTCAAGTTTATGATAATGTTGCTAAAGTTGATTTTGATCCCAATGATAATTATAAGACTGATAAGTGCCTATGATAGTACTCTGTTTAATAGTACTTGACATTTTTAATATAGTACCCCATAGTAATAGTACTTTATCTTTTCATGTAAAATATGTCCTTAATAAAGATGATAATGTGATCGTAAGACATCGTTGTTTTTCACTTTATTCCATGATGAAATTCCATGCATGAATAATTGATTTGTTTCAAAATTATGTCAAAGTAACCCTTAATCTTTGACATAAGTTGCATTTCAATGCCTTGTCGAAGGAAACCCACACTCGAGATTACTTTGACACTTAAAAAAAATACATAAAATTGTGGGGTTGCAGTGGGGCTTGACTTTCTTATACATTTGGTAGCGAAAGGACACATTGTTTTATTGGAGCAAACAAAGTTGGAATTTATGATGTTAAAAAAAAAGTTACTTACAAAAAATTTCCAAAACCTGTTCAAAGTAACCTCATTCTACGGTACCTTTTTAAGGGGTTACACCTAGTTGGAATTTTTGAAGAAATCGATTTTTCGTTGTCGTCGGATCCTTATAATATAACCTTTCAAAGGTATTCTCTGAAAATTTCAAATCGGTCCGTTGAAAATTGGGGGAGTTATGAGCGTCTTTATCTACGTATATACCTGACGTAAAACTTTAAACGCGTTTTTCTCGAAATGACTTTTTCAGAATCGGTGACCAGAATATCCCGAAAAACAACTGAACCGATCTGCTTCAAATTTCACAGACATTTTTTGTATATCAAAAGGCAGTCCTTAGTCGAAGGATTTTTTTTGCAATGCATACTTTTTTTTATATCAAGGAAAATAGAGTGTTTTTTTCACCGAAATTTCGACGATCACTTTCGATCGGCGACCATGTTTTCAAAAATCATTATTTTATTGAATCCTTCCATTAAGGGGAGGGTAAGGGTTTTAGCGTGGAAAAAAACACTTTTTTGCGATTTTTTTCATCTGTATGGATAGAGTAAATTTATTGAAACCTTTTGTACATTATTAACTGTCATTTCAAGAACATTCCGTGAAATTTGTACGCGAAAATATCTACAAACAAGCCGGTGACAAAGCTTTTCCAAGAACGCCTTTGGAAAAACACGATTTGCGGTGTTCACTGTATCTCAGCTAGAAATTATCTGAAATCAAGTACCATTAAAATTTAGTCAAAGTATCATCAAATCCTCCCCCCAACGGTCTTTGATAATTTTTTTTTTCATTTCTAAATTTTTGGTGGTCATGTAAAGTGAAAAGTGCTATTTTTCACGACAAATTCCGCCATTTTTGGGGTGGAAAACCGCCTCAATGTAAAAAAAATCTCAAACTAACCGTTGGGGGGAGATATTTTATATGTAGAAAGTGTGTATCAAGTTTGAAATAAATCGGTCATGTAGTTTTCAAATGGCAGTGAACACGGACTTTGAAAAAGTGGTTTCAAGAAAAACGCGTTTGAAGTTTAGAGAAGTCGGAGCTACAGTGCTAGAGGAGCGGGACTAAATAGTCAATAACTTCGAGAGTTTTGCTCTGATTGACTTGAAATCTTGGGATTATATTCTTGGAATGTTTAACTATAATTAAAGAAAAGAAAATCGATTTTTCAAAAGTGCAAATCCCTACCCTCCCCTTAGATACTGGATAATACGGTACAAAAACTAAATTCATTTGTTTTTTTTTATTTCAGATGATTTGTTCCCCAGCAGGAGTGGTCACCGCGAAGGACTTTTTTTGCACAACGGTCTGTGCAATTTACTGTATCTCCGTCGTTTATTAATAAATAAAACCCCGCCGTCAATAAAAAATTGTCAAAGATACTTGAAACGATACCCTTGACTATGAACAAAAAATTAAAAACCTGCACCCATTACCCAAAAAACAATTCACGTTATCACCTCTTCTTTCCGGCCGCGAACTAGGTGTAACCCGTTAAAGCGTTTCATACTTTATTAAGATCCACTTATTTCGAATATCTATATATTTTGTTTGGGAAATTCAACGAACATTGTGCGATGGGATCCATCAAGAACCCTATCGGATTCTGTTCAGCAATTTGGCAATCCTTTAGGTTTCGAATTGGATTCATACACTGGATTCCAACGTGGAATCCCGATTAGAATCCGTACGAGCATGACGTTCCAGTATATCGACCCAATTCGCCGACCCATTGGATGCCTTTCAAGAAGTAGGAACAAACACGAGCATCCAATTGGACCCCTACGTCAACGTCTCCACCGGTATTGCCGCGATGGTTCAATTAATTCTCTCGTACTCCATCATGAAGATTAGTCAAGGAGCGATCAAAGGCGATCATTGAAGATCGAATCGCGAGCAGTTTATCGCCCATTGCTGGCATTGGCGACACGCCATTCCAACCAACTTACAACTCCCACTACGTGAAAATCGTTGCTTTTTTCCTCCTTTCATTCTCCAACGATAGCGTGGAATTGCGCAATCGCGCGCGTGTTTTTTTCTTTCTTCTCTTAACTCCACTACGCGCGAGCGGTAAAGAGTTCTATGAAAACAAGATACGTAGTTTGGCTAAGAAGCGAAGAGTGGAGAAGATTGTTAAGAACTCGATAAAGATCCGCGGGCCCCCTCGCTCGCGGCTTCGCTATCTGGGGAGATTATTCGTCAATTTCGATGGGAAAAATGGTAGAGTAGCTCGAATGATCGAACGTAGCGTACTTTGATCCTAGCCAATTGGGATGCAAACGTTCAATTTCCAACGGATTCAAACGCAATTTTGAGGCCTGCGAATCTTCGACACCGTTCAATTTCTTTTTATTTGGCCGGTTCTTCTTCTTCTCGTTTCGCTTGTTTCTTGGCATAGTCTCGCATTATGTCCCATTGGAATACTAAGAGGGGCAACACCAGCGGTGCATGAGGTCTTGGTAGTGAGAGCAAAGCGAGCAAAAGCCAACGTACACAGGCGGTGCCTGCAAGGTACATAATAAGAGTGGCCACCATTATTTCGACACGACTCTCTCGGTCGGGTCGGCACGGAGCTTACATAATGCACCTCGCTGCTCTCGCGGTGCTCAGGAGAGAGAAAGAGAGAGAGAGAGAGAGAGAGAGAGAGAGAGAGAGAGAGAGAGAGAGCTCCGATGAAATGAAATTGAAAGTAAAGTAACCAAACGTTCTTAGCCAACCGAGCGAACGAATGAACGAATCATCGACTTTCGAGGTACATAGGATAGAGGATATAGATAGATGAAGAGAGATAGAGAGAGTGAGAAAAGGCCTGGCGCACATCAACATCGATCGACACAGGGACATACACGTATAAACAGATCCACAAGTATGTCGAGTGAAGGTGGGCCTCCAAAGTACGTGAGACGAGATCGGAAAGGATTGCTCATCGTCCGTTTCCTAGGCATACCTGCCCAACGAAGAAAATTCAAATTTCGATAATAATAATCGTTGTAGCCGTTGACAGATGACATTAAGGCGTTACCCCCACTTGTAGCGCAAAAAAAGGCCTTTTTCATGAATTTTTTAAAAGAAAACTACAAAACTTTTTTAATCGATCAATATACCATCTTAAAGAACACATCTTGAAGAACTTTCAGTAATTTTTTATTGAATAATATTACATTGTTTAGTGGCAAATGGCCGTCAATGAAATAATGTTTTTATATACACGGTTTGCGGTGACCAACATTGCGGCGAAGTGGATCATCTGAAAAAAAATGCGGATGGATTTAGTCAAATATAAGTATAAACTAGTCTTTAATCGAAGGATTTTAAAAAATATTCATTTTTCACAAAATGGCGGACAGTCAAAGTTAATGGTTCGATTTTAACGAAAAAAAACGGTCGTTTTTTGGCTATAAAACGGCCATTTTTTCGAAAAAAAAAATCGAACGATTAAAGACTACATTTTTATGTATTAAATAAGCCTGCAAAATTTCAAGGAGATCGGTTCATTAGTGTTCGAGTAATCTTGGTCACCGACTTCAGAAATGCCATTTTGAGAAAAACGCGTTTAAAGTTTCAATTTCAGTTTACACGAAGAAAATATTTTTTTTTTGTAAACTTACATAGAGTCATCTATTCCGGGCATCAAAAAAAAACTGCACTTCAAATTGCACTTCAAAAAAATGCAATAAAAAAAATCGATTTTTTTCAAAATCGCAAGTGGGGGTAACCCCTTAATATCGGGTAGACTTCCCTACATCCTAAGGACTTCTGCTGTTTTATCCAACAGCTTTGATTGGGACCGAAAACGATTGGTGTCATCAGTCGTTCTCGTCAGTGCTCGATGCGAACTGGAAATTGACAAATTGTTGGCAAATGCATGCGGTATGCGCTAAAGGAAAACCGAAAGGTACGATTTCGGAATATGGCTTCTTAAGGGGTTAGGCCACTCTAGAGGCCGAAAAAATATACTTTTTGGGTTTTTTCTCAGAAAAACTACAAAATAAATCGAGATTACAAAAAAGGGTGTTTATCATACATATCAGTATGCAATAATTTTTTTGAAGCGATTAATTTCAAAATGGCGGCTGTGCAGCGTTTATCTAAAAACTGAATTTTTTAAGTTGGCCAGAAACAGCTCACAAGGAACATCCCTCAGATGACACCCTTCGATTTTGTTGAAATTTTGATATGTTATAAAGCACCGAAAAGTAAGCAATACGTATTTTTTTATCGGCGGAAAAACGGTTTTGAGGGGTGAAATCACCCCTTAATATAGGGGTGGTTCACCCATTTTTTTTGCAATGTCGCTATAGTGGATTTTTCATTGCTTCAGATTAGAAGAATTTCCGTTTTTGTTTAATTAAAATCGGTGGACTCCTTGTGTGTGAAACTGCTTTATTACCCCTAGAGATGCCTTTTTCGAGGGGTGGTTTTACCCCTTAAAACCATTTTTCCGCCGATAAAAAAAAATACGTATCACTTACTTTTCAGTGCTCTATAACATATCCAAATTTCAACAAAATCGAAGGGTGTCACCTGAGGGATGTTCCTTGTCAGACAATTTTCAACTGATTCACTTGAAATGTTGAGTATATCTTGAAAAGTACATTGTCCATGGAAGTACGTAGGATTTTTTTTTTATATTCCACAGTTCATTTGTTGTTAACAATTATGTAACGATTTTTTAGGCAAATTTTTCAATTTTCAAAAATTTGCCGAAAAAATCGTTAATAACAAATGAACTATACAATATAAAAAAAAATCCTACGCACTTCTATAGACAATGTATTTTTCAAGATAAATTCAACATTTCAAGTGAATCGGTTGTCTGTCTGAGTTATATTTCCGGCCAACTTAGAAAATGCAGTTTTGTGATAAACGCTGCACAGCCGCCATTTTGAAATTAATAGCTTCAAAAAAATTATTGTATACAGTCACTGATACGTATGATAAACACCCTTTTTTGTAACGTCGTTTTATTTAGTTTTTTAGTTTTTCTGAAAAAAAAATCCCCAAAAAGCCTATTTTTTGGCCTCTAGAGTGGCCTAAGGCTTTAACGAGTCTGCATGAGCTTGGAGCTAAGAAAACCGGTCGATTTTCAATTTTTTTTCTGATGGGAGTATTGGTATGAGGAGGTCGCGGTCTAATGCACAATTCGTACATAGCCTTGCCGAGTTCGTGTTATTTTTAAGGAAGATATTGATGCAATATGAAAATAAATTATTTTTGTATTATAAAATAATGTAATGAATATAATAAATAATGCAATAAAATATAAATAATAACGTTATGTTATGCCACATATATGTATC
>OX101788.1:19959466-19986960 GCA_944452715.1 Ophion slaviceki
TAATAAAATTCGTATAAAGTTATCTCACATCCAACCCCCTATATTTGAAAATATAGGGGGACTGTCCTTGTCTGGGTCAGTGGTGCTCTCGTGTTTTTCTGCCGCTATTTTCAAAGATAGCGGATTGGACGTCAAATAACTTTATGCGTATTTTATTATTCCAAACAACTTTTGTTTGAAATATTTTTTCATCGGGCTATTAATTATCGAGATACGGCGATTTTTAAGATTTCAACCCTTATTTCTTAGGGTTGGAGCGACTTGAGGGGCAACATTTTGTTGGGGTTACTTTCAGTGTGCAACCATCCACCTCCAGTCAAAAATTCATATTATACGCCAAAAAGTGCTGGGTTTTCGTCTCTTTTATTGGACTATCATGGTTGTTTACTACTTTGAAATTTCCTGACTTTTCCAGGTATTCCACACAGGTTTTGCAAATGTTCCACGGAGATTGGGGTCAAATAAAGAACATAATTTTTTTAAGATCAAATATGTGAAAATGTTAAATATTTAAATAGAATATTTTTAAAAAACTGAAATTCGAAAAATAAGTTAAACATTGTGAAGTAAAAAAAGTATATTAAAAACCGGACCTGTTCTTTATTATAAATAGATTTTTTTATGTCAGTGCCAATAATCAAAAAGTATATATAAACACTTATGCACAATAATAATAATAATAATAATAATAATAATAATAATAATAGTGCTGGGTTTTCGTCTCTTTTACTATTCATTGGATGTTGAACGTCGTAGGGCTTAGGAAGGTTTTTTTTTCTGGAACGTCGAATAACACGAGAAGAAAAACGACTTATAGGAACATAATTTACGGCGAAATTTGAGGTACGTTTCCGTATTACACCTGGCGAAGCGATAGCACGGATATTTCAGACTCGTTAATATTTCGTATAATTATACGCGTATCTAAAGCCAAGGGAACAACACGTCAATCTCTCTATGGTGGGCTACGTGACCTTCGTCATACGCAGTGCCGAGAGATAGCGAGAGATCGGTGCGCTCGTAACTTTTTGTTTTCTTCTCTCGTCTTCCACCACGTCATTAGCTGTCATTCGGTTAGGCAAAAAAGAAATGAACAAAATAATGAATCGGTGCGGTAATCGCCACGTGTCTTAAGTTTTTCTGCTGTGTCAGCCCCCAACCCCGCTAAATCCTCACGTTTGGTCAAATGTTTAGCACTAATTCTACTTGATTATTATAATGGTTGTTCACATACCAAACGCCACAAGTGTTTGAAAATATATTTTTTCAGTAAAATCAACTCAGTGGGTCAGATGTACTTCTATAGTTAGCGTAAATGTATTTTTCAATACATTCTCGTGGTATCAAACCATAACGGTTAGCAAGATCGTGATGAATTGACCATGGACGATGCAGGTAATTTCTGGGGTTACTTTTTATATAAATTCAATGAATAAGTTTTGTATTATAATTGTATAGAATTGTATATAATTTCAATAAATTGATAATAATCATTCGAAAAGTTTTTTTAGTGAATGAGAGTTCGAATTATGCCCAGGAGAAAAAATAGAATATCGCCACATAAAACGTTACAATATATATATACTGCTGACCAAAAGTTTTCGGACACTTTACATAATTGCCAAACTTTCGATCACTGAATAAATGCCAAACAATGTTAGAATAATATAATTCATTTCATTTATTATTTTACGAAGATACTATATAGCTCTATATAATGAATTATCCTACTGTTCTAATATAATTTTGCAATTATCTGAAGCGTCCGAAAACTTTTAACCAATAGGGTGTATATATATTAAACTGGCCAAAAAAAAAATGAAATTTTTTTTTTAAATTTTTGTTGAAAATGTTGTTGAGAATGACGGAAAATGAGTACCGGGCAATGTTACCCCTTTATATTAATATTTAGAGGTGCCCATCGCAATTTTCTATTTCCCATTCATTTAACATGGTAAAAGTTTTGTTTGCCGCTTCTGGGCTTTATAACTCGCCTACGGGTAAACACACGGAAATGCCCAAAAATATTGTTTATAGAAAATTTAACGCTATACAAAAAAGGTTCTTAGCCTTCATACGATAAATTCGCTCGTTCAAATTTTATTCAACATTAAAGTTGAATTGATGATAAATTTCATGATTATGCGAGATATTTGGACTTTTGTGACAAAATTATTGATTTTTTGTTGTTTTTTTCTGATTCATCTTGAAAAGTATTGCATCCTTTTTAAATTATTCCCTAAATATTTATTTATCGTGCTATGGGAATTGAATTCGGTTTGAGAATAGATTTTTGTACTAATGTACTTTTAAATAACAATAAGTTTAAATCTATTAGGAATTTTAGAAACTATCTAGGGAATAATTTGAAAAGGATACAATACTTATTTAGATGAACCAGAAAAAAAAATGATTTCGTTGTAAATGTCCAAAAATCTCACAAAATCGTGAAATTTATCAGATTCAACTTTGACGTTGAATAAAATTCGAACGAGTGAATTTCTCGTATGAAGGCTAGGGGCCTTTTTTGTAGAGCATTAAATTTCATATAAAACAATGTTTTGGGCATTTCTGTGAGTTTACCCGTAGGCGAGTTATAAAGCTGAGAAGCGGCAACAAAACATTTACCATGTTAAATGAATGGGAAATAGTAAATCGCGATGAGGGACCTCTAAATATTAATATAAAGGGCTAAAATTTGGTCAGCACGCATTTTTTTATTATTCTCAAAAACATTTTGAACATAAATTTCAATTGAATTTTTGGGCCCGTCTAATATATTCATATATATATATTTGTTAAATATAATCCTCGAATTCGATCAAATGTTTGGCAATAATTCTACTGAATTATCTTAATGACCGGTCACATGCCAAACATTACAAATGTGTGAAAATATATTTTTTTTCAGCACAATCAACTCAGTGGGTCTGATACACTCCAAAAGTTGTGCTCTGAATAGACATCAGCCTGAATTTATTTTTGTATAGATTCGCTTGGTCTATCGATCTTATTGAATTAATTATGGACGATTCCGGTCATTTCTGGGATTGCTTTTTACATAAATTCAATAAATAAGTTTTTATTGTAATTTTATAGAATTTTGTATAGTTTCAATAGATTGATAATAATCATTTGAAAAGTCTTTTTATTGAACGAGGGTTTGAACTATGCCCACGACGAAAAATAGTATATCGTTAAATCAAACGTTTCAATATACAGATATACAGATACACAAATACAAATATTCTTGATTATTGGGCAACGTGACAGCTAGAACGATAGAGAGCGAGCGAGAGAGAGAGAGAGAGAGAGAGAGAGAGAGAGAGAGAGAGAGAGAGAGAGAGAGAGAGAGAGAGAGAGAGCAAAAGAGCCATGAGCGTTATAAAAGCGCGCGTTCGAAGGCCAATTTCTAATCCCCTCTCGGGCTCACACTCGGCTCAAGGATAAGAGAAACGGGCGCGGTCCTTGCCATGCTCTATAGCTGGTAAATGACGACAAAAAATTGCTAGAAAAAAAGATGTAGTATTCTAGTTGTATGATGTATACTGTCGAGAGAAAGAGAGTGAGAGAGACAGGGACAGCGTGAGGGAAAGAGTCTCGTTGAACTGCGGCTTTTGCTTTGTTGAATGCCAGCACTCTCTTGGCAACGAGAAAAGAGCAAAAACGAGCGAGAGAGCAAGAGAGAGAGAGAGAGAGAGAGAGAGAGAGAGAGAGAGAGAAAGAGAGAGAGCAAAAAAGCTAGCGAGCCATTTCCTTTTCCGCCCTTCATCGTTTGAACCCTTTGCAAAGACCATTTTGCGTTTCTCGAGGTCCACAGACTGATAGAGGGAGACAGAAAGTGAGAGAGAGAGAGAGCGACAGCGGGAGAGAACTGGGTTCCGTGGAAGCCAGAGACCAAAATGAAAAAAAAAATGGCCGAGTCTCACGTCTGACCCTTGGAAACCCTCCTCTCTCCCGTCGCCCTCCCCCTCTTTCTCTCTCGACGGAGATGAGGAGTGAAAAGGGAAACGTAATAGAAAGGGGGAAAAAAACGTCCGAAGAAACGATTCACGAAAGAAAGGATTGAGCGTAAAAACTCATAATCTCCTGTCATTGTAGCGAGAGACCGGCTGACCGAGAAAAGGGGGAAGGAGAATGAGTAGGAAAGAGCAAAGCACAACCCCTTCCGGAATAATATTCAACAAACGCTCGTAACCGCTTGTAAAGTCATCATGTCGGTACTTTGACTGGTTTAGAATGTGTACGTGTACACACACATATACACATTTGTATATATATATACATATGTATTACGTACCATATTCATAAAAGCGAGACTTCCCGTGACCTCGGTTTTCAACGTTTCGAAAACTTAGCGGAGGATGCAGAAAAAAAAGGTTCGTGAGGCCACTCGCTTTCCGGTTTTCACCAAACCTTTCGTTCGGCTCTATTTTTTTTTGTGGCTCCCAATGACGGAACCCCTGTGTCCTGCGCCAGTGGTAAAGCGATTATACGAGACCCGCCAAATGTTCGGACTTTTATGACCCCCCTCAATAAAAAAAAGTCTCGATGCAACGGCTTAGGAAACTCGCAATTTTGCTACTCGCTTCAATAACCTTTGACATCACGATTGCATCGTTCGGAGAGTTTGGAAAAGATTTTGTCGCTGAGAAAAGTGCGCGAGAGTATATTGTGGGGATTACCGAAAGTATTTCGAGGATATAGGTAATTGATGGGGTAAAAGTTATGTCATGGGAAATATACTTTGGTGAGCCGATATACATTTGTTTTAGCTTTGGAATAACGAGATTTTTCTCATTCTTATCGAGCTCTTGATTAAAAACGCAGAATTACGATTAGTTTTGTATTTGGATTTTTTTTTCTTACAAATGCATCGTACCATGATAATCATGACTTAAGGGGTAAGGCCACTGTAAATTTTGCCAGACGAAAATTTGGCCATCGAAGGACAAATGTATGGTGCTGGGATTGCAGACTAACGGTAAATTTTTTTTTACCTTCTTTTTTTTATTTTTTCCAATAAAAAACTATTCGCAAAACTTTAAACGCGTTTTTCTCAAAATACGGTTTTTCAAAATGGCACGCAGCATCACTCGAACAATTTTCATTTTTTTTACTTGAAATTTTGACCAGATGTGAACATTAACATTATCTTGAGAATGTCGATCGGGATTTTCAATAACTTTATTTATTGATTTTTTATTAACAAAAAACTAGCCGTTTTTTTCGTCAAAAATCAATTTTTTTTTCAAACGCACGCCAAATCCACAAAAATTGATACTTTTTAAAATCCGATCGACATTCTCTAGCTATAACCCTCTAGATTGATGGTTTTTTTTTTGTTCTAGATTCAAAAGTGCACCAGTGGTGCTGCGTGCCGCGGAGCCCTGCAAGCAAAACATGCCCCGGGAAGATAGCTGTGGAACCGCCATTTTGTTTTTTTTTGCTGTAAAAAAATTTGATAATAAAGTTTAATGTATGCCCGATAACACCCTTAAAAGTTTTTTTTTTCAATTACCTTCAATTTTGGAAGCAAAAAATTCGTGAAAAAACCTTTTTTTTTTGGACCGTTACAGTGGCCTTAGGCCTTAATAAAAAAATAATCAGAAAATGAATCATTAGAAGAATGGCCAAAGAGTTCATCGTGTGTACATTTTCTCATGAAGAATAATTGTAACGAATAATAGGAAATAATAAATAATCGACCGTATGTACATTACTTCAAGAACCCGTGCAGAAATTTGTTGGAAAGTCTCCAGATCCTACCACATCCCTATTCGATAGGGATGCTGCATGTAGGGAGTCCACATTGAAATCCAAGTGGATTGGGCGCTATTTCGATTGACGTCGTTTGAGAATTTCTTATTTGAAATTCTCAAATGGAATTTTTCGGATCTCCCAAAAAAAAAAATTCTTTCATGGTCCCATGCACAAATTTTTGGGGAATTCCAAGATGCACCCACATCTCTATAGGGATTTGTCAGGGACACCGCACATAGAGAGTTCTCATGAGGATCCAATTGGGAGTCGTTATCGGGATCCAGTTGGAAGTCCTCATTGAGATCCAATTGGGAGTCCTCATTGAGATCCAATTGGGAGTCCTCATTGGGATCCAACTGGGAGTCCTCAGTGGGTTCCAGTTGGGAGTCCTCCTTGGGATCCGACTGGGAGTCCTCATTGGCATCCAATTGGGAGTCCCCATTGAGATCCAATTGGGAGTCCTCATTGGGATCCAGCTGGGAGTCCTCATTGGGATCCAATTGCGAGTCCACATTGGGATCCAATTGGGAGTTCTCATTGCGATCCAATTTGGATCCAATTGGGAGTCCTCATTGGAATCCCACTGGGAGTCCTCATTGGGTTCCAATTGGGAGTCCTCATTGGGATCCAACTGGGAGTTCTCATTGGGGGTCCTCATTGGGATCCAAATGGGAGTCCTAATTGGAATCCAATTGGGTCCTCATTGGGATCCAATTGGGATCCAATTAGGAGTCCTTATTAGGATCCAATTGGATCGTTGATCGGCGTTGATCATTTGAGAATTCTTATCCCGTTCGAATCGTAAATATATGAAACGTCACCAGAACAAAAATCGGCGTGTTGAAACACAACCGGCATTTTGTTTCGAAAATTCAACGTATAGAATGCGATGGGATCTATCAAAAATCTTGTTGGATTCTGTTCGATAATGTGGGAATCCTTCAAGATTCAACTTCGATTCGCACATTGGATTTCAACGGGGAATGCCGATGAGCATCCAATGCATGAGCAGGACGTTTCAGTACCTATGGGAATCCATTGCGATGATCCATTCAATCCCCATCAGGAAGCAAGGCGAAAACTTCTGGACGGGAAGACTATCGATTCACCGTCTACATCGTTGCTAACATTTATCGTTCAAGGCAGAATTCTACTTTGAAACCATGAAAAAAACGCTATTTTCGTGAATTTTTTCTGAGAATACTATTAAAGATATCGATATGGGGTTTAAACTGTTCAATAAATACACTCTTTAAGTACATAACAAAAAAAATTTTTAATGTATTTTATTCATTTTTTGTACACGTAAAATATGTTTAAAGCCAACGCCTCGAAAAGCAGGTACCGTTGCCGTGGTCGTGAAATCTTCCCGACGGATGGTCTGAAACAAAAAAATCAAATAGTTTCATGTTCAGTATGTCTTCAGGAACCGACCTAACTAGAATATTTTATATACGTGCAAAATTAACAAAATGGCGGCTAAAATACGAAAGAAATGCGTTTTTTTGGGTCTTTTTTTGCAATAAAAAAATAGTTCTAATCCAAATTTTAAGTTGATTGTAGTTAGGTCGGTTGGTACACACATATAGAATATGTGTTCCAAATTTCATAAGGATCGGTTCAGTACTTTTTGAGTTATCACGACCACGGTACTTGAAAATGTCGTTTCGAGAAAAACGCGTTTAAAGTTTTGGTGAGTGATAAATCGTTAGGATATGTGCGATTTAGGATAAATCGAAAAGGATAGTTAGATTGCTTGGAACGTTATAAAATTTTGACCGAACATTCTTGAACATATTTACTTTCGAAAAATATAAAAAAAAAAAAATTTCAAAGTTTCAAAGTAGAATCCTGCCTTAAATATGAAATCCGAAAATATCAACGTTCAATTGTCCAATTGTGAAAACTCATTTAACGCGCTGGAGGGTCAAAAATATTTGACACATAAACACGATCAAAGACCCGTGTGACTAATTAATACCACACGTGTCTACGAAAAGTGTTCCTAATGAAAGAATTTTGCTGACATAAGTTTTAAGTACTATAAGATTTAAGTACTGATATCCATTTATTGCGCATCATTGACCATAGCTCGAAGAGAAATCATTTACAATCCTTTTTTTCCCGAGCTACTTATACGAGCTGTACGTTTAAGAAATGAAGTTACCATTCGCGTATGCTACGAATGACGCGTCTTTTACGGCCAAATTGTTAAGATGTTCTATGTAGCGAGTGCGAGGTAGCTCCGGCTCCCCAAGTTGACCGACATCGCGTTTTACAGCTTACTGTTTTTGTCTCCATCAAATGGAAGTTTTCCACGTATCTTTCGCTTCTTCACACCGCTTATTTCCTCCTCTCTTGCCAGCTCTGACGCGCTCTCAAGGTCCGTAAAATGCGTACCATTTCGGAAGAGGGCTCATCGCTATGAAGACCCGTTCGAACGGCTTTTTATCTGATACGTGGATAGTGAGGCGCCCTTTCACATCCACCTGGAAATCACGTTATCGCAACACGTTTTAGGAATTAATCATCTTCAAAGTTGCGCATGATTCTCGTTTCTATGATAATTAACACCTTCCGGGTGTACCATTAAGGCCTTTGTGGAATTTCTGGTCGAGCAGAGATGGAAAATGAACCTTCTCTCGAAATGGAGAAACAGAAAAGCTATTGTGCAAAAGGTTTTATAATTTCTCACGCTGTTTATTAGTTTTTGCAACGATAAATATCGTCTTTCGTAAATCAAGGCTCATTAGGGTCATCCGAAAATTTCGACGGAGCAATAAAGTGCTTTTCTCTAATCTCCTGCAAAATTAAGAAAGAGAGAGAGGGAGTACTGTGAATTAAAAAGTCGTATGTCAATTACATTTCATCGATATCGTCTGCCTTGCAACGAGAATCTTTCGAAATTAAGGCGAAAATAGAGGGCGATAAAATACGCTTTTTGGGGATTATTTTTTCAGAAAATCTACAAAATAATTCGAGATTACAAAAAGGGTGTGCATCATGCATATAAGTGACTGTATACAATAATTTTTTGAAGCGATTAATTTCAAAATGCCGGCTGTGCAGCGATTATCTCGAAACTGCATTTTTTAAGTCGGCCGGAAACATAACTCAGACAATTTTCAACCGATTCACTTGAAATGTTGAATATATCTTGAAAAATACATTGTCTATGGAAGTACGTAGGATTTTTTTTATATTGCATAGTTCATTTGTTATTAACAATTATCTGACGATTTTTTAGGCAAATTTTTGGAAAGTGAAAAATTTCGTCAGATAATTGTTAATAACGAATGAACTATGCAATATAAAAAAAATCCTACGTACTTCCATAGACAATGTATTTTTCAAGATATATTCAACATTTCAAGTGAATCGGTCGAAAATTGTCGGTTATGTTTCCGGCCAACTTGAAAAATGCAGTTTTGAGATAAATTCTGCACAGCCGCCATTTTGAAATAAATCGCTTCAAAAAAATCATTGTATACAGTCACTGATATGTATGATAAAAACCCTTTTTTGAAATCTCGATTTATTTTGTAGTTTTTCTGAAAAAAATCCACAAAAAACCTATTTTTTCGGCCTCTAAAGTGGCTTAACCCCTTAAAATATCGTCGCAACAGAACAGAATTTTTGAAATCTGATAATAACAGTGCTTTTCGAAAGTTGAATCATAAAAATAATCGTGTACAATGCGTTCGGATAGTAATCAAAATCTTAACTGAAGGTAGCGATTGGTGCTATCTTAGCCAATGCTTGGATGGGTGACCGTTTGGCTCGACACCGGCTTGCGCACTGCGACTACGGAGCGGAAGGCAGTTCCACTTAGTTCCCGACGGTGACTCGGCCTCAGTAAAATATAGCCGTCTGTACGAGCTTTCAGCAGTTTCCCTGTGCCCTCCTGAAAAGACTATTCCTGTGCAGTGCACAGGAAATAACATTAAAAATCGAAAAAAATTAACGCGTCTAAAAATATTATGTTACAAATGTTTCGTCGCGAAAAAAAAACCATTATTTTACAAAATACACGGTATATTTCGTCTCGAAAAAAGGTCTGCGTGAAAGTGATCCTCAAGAGGATTATTTTGCAAACGGAAAGATATCATTCCTGTTTCGTCATTGGCGAATACAGCGGGGATAAATATTATTCGCCATTATTCGACAATTCATTACGTGAAAAAATAACTTTGCATCCAATGAATATAAAATTATGGGCTTGCGTTCTTAAGTTATCTCCTGCGATGCATCCTCACCGACTATAATATCTTCTCTCATCCATCTCATTTTACTTTCGGCCCTCGATTATTATTCGTTACGAGAGTGCAATTACATGCATTAAAGATCATTTTGCCGCGCAGTTGCTGGCGATGCTTTTGCCCACGACCGAAAGGTTCTGGCTGGCATGTGCGATAATGATGGCCCAATCGCGACAACGAAAACTCCTCCAGGATTTTCTCCACCTCTCTCCTTGTCCATCCACCGCTCTCTTGATCCCTCTCTCTCTCTTCTCCTCCTTCCTCCCCCCTGTCCACGTATTGGGCGATCAGAGGATTTTCACAGCGGTCTTTTACCACATCCTACTGCCGTGTGTTGCCGTCCATTCATGACGTAACGCGAAATTAAAATTCTCGCCAGTCAGACCGGAGCCTGACTCAATCTCGAAAGTGTTATGCCCACGAGCCGATACGCTAGTACGGGCCAGTTTTTCGTCATTCACGAGATTAGACTTCCAATTCCCGCGGACACAAGGAGAATCCTCCACGTTTTTCTCCATCCCAGTAATCTGATATAAAATCATTGATCGTCAACATTTGTAAAGACAGCGAACGCGCTCATAATGTAACGTGCCTTTGCCTCGACCAACACACGGTTGGGTGATCGCTCGGTTGAAATTCGCTACGATAACGCCGCAGTGACACGCGTTTCACACAGTTTCCCGGTGCCCTCTTGGCACTTGGATTCATTAGGTCACTTATGCGGGGGACACCTTCGGGCGAGGAAAAAATTGCTGACGTTCATGATTTTTTCTTAAGGGGTTACCCCCACTTGCGATTTTGAAAAAATCGATTTTTTTTATCGCATTTTTTTGAAGTGCAATTTGAAGTGCAGTTTTTTTTTGATGCCCGGAATATATGACTCTATGTAAGTTTACAAAAAAAAATATTTTCTTGGTGTAAACTGAAATTGAAACTTTAAACGCGATTTTCTCAAAATGGCATTTCTGAAGTCGGTGACCAAGATTACTCGAACACTAATGAACCGATCTTCTTGAAATTTTGCAGGCTTATTTAATACATAAAAATGTAATCTCAAATCGTTCGATTTTTTTTTCGAAAAAAAAATGGCCGTTTTATAGCCAAAAAACGGCCGTTTTTTTTCGTTAAAATCGAACCATTAACTTTGACTGTCCGCCATTTTGTGAAAAATGAATATTTTTTAAAATCCTTCGATTAAAAACTAATTTATACTTATATTTGACTAAATCCATCCGCATTTTTTTTTTCAGATTATCCACTTCGCCGCAATGTTGGTCACCGCAAACCGTGTATATAAAAACATTATTTCATTGACGGCCATTTGCCACTAAACAATGTAATATTTTTCAATAAAAAGTTACTGAAAGTTCTTCAAGATGTGTTCTTTAAGATGGTATATTGATCGATTAAAAAAGTTTTGTAGTTTTCTTTAAAAAAATTCATGAAAAAGGCCTTTTTTGCGCTACAAGTGCAACGCCTTAAACGAAAGATTTTTTATCCATTCTTGAGACTTAAGATATGTTTTATTACTACTTTCGGCTGTTACGTGGTATATTTTTTTAATTAACGTTTAAAGGGCTATACCAGTGTGACTTGAAAAATGTAGTTTCGAGAAAAACGCGGTCAAAGTTTTCGATACGGATTGCGGCGGACTGAGAGGGGCTGCGCCAAAATTCAAAACAGAAGTAGTTATACATTTTTCCCACCTTAATCCTTTGAGTATGTCATTTTTAAGATATTAAGGCATCTGTTAAGAAAAAAGAATCGATTTTTTGAAATTTCTACAGTGGCATTACCGCTTAAAGGGCACGTGAAGAAAAATGGTGAATCAACATTTGTCCCTCTACCGATCATTGACCAATCAATCGAAACTGATAAAATTACGAGATTTTCCCTTTTTCAAATTACACCTCGTGATTGACCAACGTCTGCGTGTCACGAAGTGACGGATAAACAGTTCTGAAGTAACAATTTATCGAACAAGTCCAGCATTTTGGAAAAACGATTTATTTTTTCGGCCTTCGAGATTCGTCGCCTGGAGTCTTCACCTGCTTTTTACTCAAGGGCGGATAAATATATACGGGCTTACGTATATGTCTGGGAGGAGAAAAAAATGTTCATAGTACTCGCATATGCAGGCGTTAAAAGGCAAACGCGTGGCTCCGCAACACCGTATATGAGCGAGATACTGGGCTCCCGAACGCGCGAGCAAACGTGCGGCTTTTTCTCGTCGCGGTTCCTACACGTGTGCGTGCGTTTATCAACTCGCGGTGCGTTGAATTTCTGTCGACCTAATTTCGTAATGCGTGCGCCGAGAACTCTCACGCGCGCGCACACACGCGTGTATAGCCGCGGAAACTGTCACCACTCTGCGCTCGCGGTTCGCGGCCGCCCGTCTACTTCTACAGGTACACGGACCAATTTTCGTGATGTAATGTTGCGGTGGTAGGTTTGGCTATTCGATAGAACAATGGCGCGATCATGCGGAATGAAATTCGGTCTTTGGTGTATTTCGCTCACATATACGAGAATTTATCGACCAGAAATTGTACCGGATATTCGAGGCTCCCTCTTCCTCCTGCACTCGTTTCCTCTTGGTCTGTCGGCAAACCGGAGAAATTAAATACTCAAATCGTTTTTGGCGATGAAGGTCCGTGGAAGTTTCAGGAGAATGGATGAAAATTCTTTGAAAGTTAGCAACTGCACGTTACTTCCTTATCAATGAGCCATGCCTAGTTGTTGCAGTCGAAGAGATCTCATTTTTGGGATATTTTATATAAGGAGTACAACTTTGCAGTGACCGTTTTTTTCAAAAGTTGAAGGCTTTATTATAAAAAAGTGGCTACATATTTTTTAATCAAAGTACTGCGCGTCGCTAGCTACGACCTCGGCCCATCTTTCAGGTAGCATTCGAATCCCGCGTCGATAAAAGTCTTGGTCCTTGGAGGCAATCCAGGAATCGACCCAATTTTTGACTTCTTCGTAAGTACCGAAGTGCTGGTCAGCCAAATCGTGTGCCATTGACCGGAACAAGTGATAGTCGGAAGGGGCAATGTCTGGAGAGTACGGCGGGTGGGATACAACCTCCCATTTCAGCGTTTCCAAGTACTTTTTCACGACATTTGCAACATGGGGTCGGGCATTGTCGTGCTGCAGTATCACTCATCTCGGCTTCAACTCATGCGGGACCCAGTTTCCTTGCTTTTGGATCATACCCATATCCCGGAGACGTTTTGAAACTGCTTGCTGGGTTACTCCTAACGTCTCGGCGAGTTCCTCTTGAGATTGGCACGAATCCTGGTCCAGCAAGGTCTCCAATTCTGCGTCTTCAAAAACTTTCTGCCTTCCGCCACCATGCTTGTTCTCGACCTCAAAATCTCCACTTTTGAAGCGTTGAAACCACCGCCGACACGTTTTCTCACTAATAGAATCCTCCCCGTAAGCATCTACAAGCAAACGGTGGGCCTCAGCCGCAGATTTCTTGATGTTGAAGAAGTAAATCATAACCTCCCGCAAATGCTGAGAATTCGGTTCGTAGGTTGCCATGTTTGAGTGCCTATAACTTTATAATGCATACACGTATCCGTTAGCTTTTTTAAATTGTTTACATTGGCAGAGCCTCTAGTTTAAAATGCCACTTTTTTTATTGAGCTAGGGCCACTACTTCGGCCGCAGTGGCTCTCTAAGTAAAACGGTCACTGCAAAGTTGTACTCCTAATAGAAATCCTTCATAATTAATTTCTACAAAAATTAGATGTTTGAAAAAGTATTGCCTGAAGAACTAATTTTAATGATTTTAGTTATTTTAGTAATTTCAGTCATCTTAGTAATTTTGGTAATTTTAGTCATTTCAGTAATTTCAGTAATTTTAGTAATTTTAGTAATTTTAGTCATTTTAGTCATTTTAGCCATTTTTGTAATTTTTGTAGTTCGAGTGATTTTAATAATTTTGGTAATTTTAGTAATTTTAGTGATTTAAGTAATTTTAGTAATTTTTTGTGTAAAAATATTTAATTGTAATCGATTTACAGCCGATGTCCGGGAAGCACCTCGCGAAAACGTCTTTGCGGTGAGCAATGCCCTTCTGAACCAGGTTATCTAACACCACAAAAATCAAACTGATTTCGTTAGGATAATAGTTTATTCTATGAGTAGTTGAAGAAGTTTCCGAAATGTCAGATTTAAAAAAAAATGACACGTATTGAGAGTCTCAATTTTTGTGAAAAATGGGCATTTTTCGTTCATCAAATCGAAAGTATATATCGGAGAAAATCCTTCCTTCGAATACTACAATATATATCTATAAAAAGCCCTTGAAAAATCAAAAAGATCGATGCTCTAGTTTTTGAGATATTTTGCTCACCAACTTTAAAAATGTACTTTCGAGAAAAAAGCGCTTAATGTTTCGGATGACGCTAAGAGCGTTCCGACGGGCGTCAACATAATACAGCCTATAAATCGGTCAATTTTGATCCGATCACCTTGAAATTTTCAGGAAACATTGATAAGATATCAAAGTATACTGATAAGATGTCGTAATATATTACTAAGTTGTCAATATATATTGGTTGTGCAAAAAGTGATTTTTCGACTTTTACAACTGATCATAACCTCTCAATTTATCCCGCTCCCAGAGCCATGAGCAACCCAGTGGAGATATCAATTTTCAGTGAAAAAAACGGTCTATTTTGGTTGATCAAAAAAATCTTATTTCTCGTAAAGCTCGTAAAATTCTAAATTGATCGGTACAGTGACTTTTAAGATATCGTGGTCACCGATATTGAAAAAGTCATTTTGAGAAAAACGCGTTCAAAGTTCGCTGGTTCGTGGAACCTACTCATAAATCCCCATAACTCCCACAATTTTGAACGGATCGATTTGAAATTGTCAGAAAGTATTTTGGATATCTGTCGAGAATCAAAAATCGAAATTTTCGAAAATTTCAAGTAAGCCCTTGAGAATATTTTATCTACGGAATGATTGCGCCTTCATCTTCTCTTTTCAATTTCAAAATATGTTAAAACAGATTTTTTCAATGCAGAATTTCTGGAGACACACTTGCAACCATTCTTCTAAATGATGTTTTTTAAAGGTTTAAAACAGTCTGAATTTCCATCAAAATTACAAACGAACGATTTCATGAAAACAAAGCTCCCATTGTGAGTAAAACCGACAAGATATCGCGGAATATGATACCAAAAATTAAAAGGAAAAAACCAACACACCCACACACCTGTTGAACGTCTGGGTGGGACAGATTATAGTTGAAATGATAGGTCGACAAACGGAATACATGAAATATCTGGCTAATAGCAATATCCCATTATCCACGTTTTAAATTAATATTCGTAGTGCAGAATAAACTGTACTTATTGCGCCAGTATATCAACCCTGCGAGAACATGTGGCTTAGAGAACGAATGTAACTCTCGTATTTTCTCTCCCTCTCTCTCTCTCTCTCTCTCTCTCTCTCTCTCTCTCTCTCTCTCTCTTTTCCACAGTTTCTCCGTCTTGTGTCTAGTACACCTTAACGCCCTCGTTACAATTTCACGTTTTGAGCAAGCGCCCACGCGAGTTCTCGCTTTCAAGAACCTCCAGAAAATGAGAAACTGCACCTCGAGAATGGCCCCACTTGGAAAGCAAAAAGTTCATCAAGGTTCGTTGATTTCGTCTTATCGGAAGAAAAAAGAGGAAAAAACACGTCGTCGTTTCCTCAGCCACAAATCTATAACAAGTGTCCCAATAAAGATCTATGATCGATCATTTGTGTCCATTCACACTTCGATAAAAACGAAACAAAATTGCAAAATGAAATAAAACATGTCATCTTCTTTTCCGACTGATTGTATTTATTGTTACACGTCGTATTGGGACGATGATTTAGGGATCATTTACCGACCAGAATATGTTTCGGAAAATTGTATTTTGTACCCGTTACTGTGTTGTGTTTGCTACAGCACATTTCATTGTTCTAACGGGTTATTGTAACAGTCGAAAACAGCTCATTTTTGGGGATTTTTGTTTAGAAAATCGTGATGATAAATATCTACAAAAATTAGGTATTTGAAAAAGTATTATCTGAAGAACATCCTGTCATTTTTTGTAAATAATTATTTTGTAGCACATTATTTTATACCCGTTACTGTGGCCTAAGGCCTCGTTTCGAATGACGCTCCGAGAGTTCCGAAGGGCGTCAACATAACAGGCTATAAATCTGACAATTTCTATCCGATCACCTTGAGATTTTCAGGGCACATTTACAAGGTGATATACTGTCAAACCATATGTGTTTTGAAAAAAGGTGTTTTTTCGACTTTTACAACTAGGCATAACCCCTTAAAAAGAGCCCTCCATTTTTTTAAGACATTCGCTTTCTTTTCCAAATGCAGACGTTCCTCCCCGAGTAGAAATCTTGCTCCAGCTACAATAAGCACCTGATCAGGCATCCTGACTTCTTTTTCCAGCCTTGATCAGAATTTTTTATCAAGCCCTGATCATTTTTGAAACACAATCCCTGACTTCCGTCTGATCAGGGTAAAAAATCAAGGCCTGATCAGGGTAAACTATCAAGGCCTGATCAGGGTAAAAAATCAAGACTTGGTCAGTGTAAAAGATCAAGGCCTGATCAGCGTAAAAAATTAAGGCCTGATAAGGGCTTAATTTTTCACGGCTTGATCAAAATGAAAAATCATATGATTTTTCACGGCTCAGGATGACCGATTTTTTCCTGAAATAAAAAATACAACGCATACACAAAAGAGAAAAAGGTACCACTTTATAAATAACGCTGATCGTTTATTTTTTAATCTTAATATAATATTTATCACATATATTTTTCACATACATCTATATGGAAAACAAACATCATTTTTCTTGTATTTGTAATAGAACAAAAACTCGAAATAAACTAAGATATATCACTGTATTATATTCCACTTATTATCCCGAAATAAACTAATATATTTTTCAAACAAAAACTTAAGAAACTTCGTGAATAAAGTAAACCGAGCTCGACGTTTTTGTGACCAGACGTTTCTAGGAAACGTTATATTGGGCGTTCTGTTCGTTTTTTTACGCGACGCTCGAAACTTGTCCCAGTCTTTTGCTGAATTAATCAGACCTTGATACCGCTCCAACAGCTTGTCCCATTTGCTTCGAAACAACTTCTATTCCGTGTTCCCTATATTTCGAAATGACAGCCACTGAAAAATATGAAAATGTTCATCCCACTTAGAATTCAATGTCTACATATATATCTATATAAGGTATGCACATTATTTTATTAGGGTGGCACAAAATTGAGCTCTATTTTTTTTTCCTTTTTCTCACCATCCAATTATCTACTTTAAAGAAGAAAAAAAATTGTTGCAAAAGCTGCGAGCGGTCATTTTTTAACGAAAATTAGAATCGAAGCAGGAGAGTCCGTACAGCGAAGACCAACCAAATAATGGTGAGTTGACAGCGTAGTGCAGTTCAGTGAATGTAATGTCCATCCTAAGTGCATTTCTTAAGGGCTAACTTTCACCGATGGAAATACTTTCTCTTAACTGAACTATGCAGTCAACTTATCATTATTCGGTTAGCCTACACTGTCCGGGCCCGTAGCGAAGACTAACCAAATAATGGTAAGTTGACAGCGTAGTGCAGTTCAGTGAATCTAATGTCCATCCTAAGTGCATTTCTAATGGGCTAACTTGCACCGATGGACTTATTTTCACTTAACTGAACTACGCAGTCAACTTGTCAGTGTTCGGTTAGCCTACGCTGTCCGGGGCCGTACAGCGAAGGCCAACCAAGTAATGGTAAGTTGACAGCGTAGTCAGTTCAGTGAATGTAATGTCCATCCGAAGTGCATTTCTTATGGGCTAACTTGCACCGATGGAATTACTTTCACTTGACTGAACTGCGCAGTTAACTTATTATTATTCGGTTAGCCTGCGCTGTCCGGGCTAATCAGCACCGATGGCAAAACATTTACCAGATTGAACTACGCTGTCAGCTTACCATTATTTGGTTGGCCTACGCTGTCTCTTCTCCTCTGACAAAGGAGACGGACCAAGTAAAGAAACATAAAAGCGATACACAAAACAAATATAAATCTACTTACATAGTGGTAGCGCCAACACATGCCAATCCTCAGGAATTTCGAGTTGTTCCTCGCTGAGAGGATTTGTTCCGGATCTGTCAAATGTATCATAATAAATATTTCAACCAACGCATATATAATTTGGCGTATGGTTAATTTACAGTCAGATTTAATACAATTTATATTTACAGATTTAAGAATTGTAAGTCTTTGAAAAAATTGTTATACTAACCTGCTGCTGTATTGTTTCTTCGTTTTTTTCCCTTATTTAGAGCCCGCTATTCACGCAGACACAGTCGTTGCGCAATCTTCTTCCGATTGTGTTTGTCCATCTTATTCACAACGTACACGTTATATGTAAAAATGTACAAAGTGATTAATAATATGTCTCGTGCTTTTCTCGTGTCTGTGTATCATTTGACAAGATGAGGTTAGGCACGTTTTTAGCGCCAAACTGTAGAAGTCCAGTTACATGATGATTGCTTGAAATTAGCTGGATCAGGCGAATTGAAGTAAGCCGTAAGTCCAGTTGCTTGACATCGCCTGAAGCTAGCCGGGTCAGGCGAATTGAAGTAAGCCGTAAGTCCGGTTGCTCGACCACCGCCTGACCCCAGCTTGATCAGGCAAATTAAGGCAAACTTAAGTAAGGCCTTCGTACTACAAGCCGATCAGGCGCAGATCAAATATCAGGCCAGCCTGACAATATTTCTACTCGGGTCGAAGTGATCTCCATTTTAATCTGCTCATATTTGCCTAAAGATGAGTACAGGGACAATAGTCTGACACGAGGTCTGACCTCGTAGTCGAATGTCTTTAAGTTTTCCACTTCCGGCATATAATACATATATTTCTTACGACACTTCGAATTCTAACGACCCAAAAACCTCTTCAATCCTCGACGAATGATTTCGACATCAATCTCCGTCATATCGTTGATGCTCAATACCGAAAAATAATCGGAAAGTTGGCCTGATATTTCCACAACCTTGTGCGCCACACGATAGCTATTGAACTGATCACTCTTTTTCCTTTCATCCGGCAGATCACAGCGATATGGCGACACGGTTTCGAGGAAATTTCAAATGATTATCGAAAGTGTTTTAGGACCGATCGATGACGAGGTGGTTACGCGTTTCCAGAATCAAGTGCAGATATCAATCAAGTGTAGATATAGATATGATCAAGTATAATATAGACTATAGACTATAAAAAATAAACCACAAATTTGATGGACGCACGAGCGAAATTATGATACGAGAAGTCTTAAGGAGCTACATCTACCTAGAGGCCCAAAAAATTGCCAAATTCCATTTTTTTTTCTGGGAAATGGTTGGTGACAGCGAAACGCATTTTTTTATCACAACGGTACATATATTGAGAGCTTTTAAAAAATCACCAAAAAATACAGAATAACAACGAAAACATGGCTGCCGGCAGACGATGATATTTTTTCGCGACGTTTGGCGGTGGACGCTCTCCAGCTTAAACGGTCGATCTGAAATCTAAAAACTAAATGGGTTATTCAAGTTAACAATAAATACGAGTCGTTGACGATCGTTTATTTTGTAAATAATTGTTTTAACAACGAGACGACGAATTTAAACTCGCGCATACAAAGTTTATGAAAAAAAGCAATCATTTTTACGTAACTATTGAAAAATCAAGATAGATTTTAAACAAGTGAGATCGTCAACGACCTTTAAACGTTTCTCATCGTATCACCTGTAAATTTGGGAACAATCCGTCAAGTGGTTCTCGAGAAATCATGTCCACCGACTTTGAAAGCAGTGTTTTGAGACAAACGCGTTCAAGGGGGGAAACCAGTTTAGATGATTCAAAAAATCGATTTTTTTTAATTCCATAAATTGTTAGTAAAACTATTCAAGAATTTGTTCACAAAGTAGTATAAACAATTCATCAGTGCCCTGAATTTTTTGTTTTCGGTAATTTTTTTTCAAATGCCTTTTTCTCGAAATGATTTTTTTTTCAATTTCTGTTCACTCTAGCTCAAAACGTTTTCAATGTATAATTCCATATAGTGGTAGTTTGTTTCATTATATAATAACGCTCTTGATGAACCAAAATTGGGATAATGTCATTGTTTAACGTCTATTTTTGTAATAGTAAAAAGGTTATAAAATAATGGCAAAAATAATACCCTTTTGTTTAAACACCTCTAAAAATTCCTTCTTTCGTCAGAGTTAGGTTCATATAGAAGAAAAACATGTTCTTAAAGTAATCTTTAAATCGTATTGATTTCCGATGAAAACTGTGGCCTCCAGAGTGCACACAAACAGCAAAGTCTGATGGCGACCTTCGATGAGTGGCAGGTTATATGTTCCATATTTTCACAGGAAATGCTTCGAAAAAATTAAAATATTTGTTTGCAAATATGTCTAAAATATTCTAAAACTTCGCATCAATTCTATTCATTCATTCCTTGTAAAGAAAAATCATGAAAATCACTAAAAAAAACATACTCCTAAAGTGGTTTCCCGCCTTAAAGTTTGAGGTATGGTGCCGCTACCGTTCGCCTAGCAGAGTGTTAGAAGTTGTAGCTCATTCAATTTTGAGAATATTTCAACGAAATTTTTAGGGAATATAGCTAAAAGGGGGTACCATCGAACATATTTTTTAAAAATTCAATTTTTTGACCCACCTAGGTAGATGTAGCCCGTTAAGGCGTTACCCCCACTTGTAGCGCAAATAAAGGCCTTTTTCATGAATTTTTTTAAAGAAAACTACAAAACTTTTTTAATCGATCAATATACCATCTTAAAGAACACATCTTGAAGAACTTTCAGTAATTTTTTTATTGAAAAATAATACATTGTTTAGTGGCAAATGGCCGTCAATGAAATAATGTTTTTATGTACACGGTTTGCGGTGACCAACATTGCGGCGAAGTGGATAATCTGAAGAAAAAAAATGCGGATGGATTTAGTCAAATATAAGTATAAACTAGTCTTTAATCGAAGGATTTTAAAAATATTCATTTTTCACAAAATGGCGAACAGTCAAAGTTAATGGTTCGATTTTAACGAAAAAAAATCGAACGATTAAAGACTACATTTTTATGTATTAAATAAGCCTGCAAAATTCCAAGAAGACCGGTTCATTAGTGTTCGAGTAATGTTGGTCACCGACTTCAGAAATGCCATTTTGAGAAAAACGCGTTTAAAATTTCAATTTCAGTTTACACGAAGAAAATATTTTTTTTTGTAAACTTACATAGAGTCATCTATTCCGGGCCCATACAGAAGTATGGGCCCGGATACTTATACTTCAAAAAAATGCAATAAAAAAAATCGATTGTTTCAAAATCGCAAGTGGGGGTAACCCCTTAAGTAGATTGTTACTTCCAATGGGTCATGTTATTAGCGTTGATTAGCTTCTCGCTTCAGATATTTTCTAACAGAAATGACCTTCTTCTACGGTAAAATGCCTTTTACTGTAAAAAGTTTCACTTTTTTAGCCTCCAACAAAATGGCGCAACATTACGTGCTTGTTGAAATTGTGAGAATTGCGCCCTTTTGTCCGTCGAGCAAAGGGGGTCGAAAAGTTTTCTAGCACCTCGACCTGTCTCGGACAATCAAACGTTTAAAGGTAACCGTGGCCGGTGTTAAAGGGGGGGTCGTGTAAAAAGTCAAGGCTCGCCTCGTGAGTTACTCAATACGAAAGAAGTGCAGGAAAAATGCAGCAGCAGCAAGAGGAGAAGGCCCCCGCTGGAATTGTCATTACTCCCACGTAACTCTTTTCGTTAGATTGACCGCGAGTCTCGGGGCCACGTAATGTCCCGAGACTAGTTAGCTCTGCCTATCTCTCCCTTCCTCTTTCCGCTTAGCTCACCATGCCTCTATCCTTCTCCAGTCAATTTGATTCGGTTTCACTCAATTATGAGAAAACTAGGAGACGCAGAAAAAGTCGAAGGAATTGCGCCCTATTCGTACATAATCCTTATTGTGTCATTGCCAAACCAGAGTAGAAAAGACCAGGTAAGTAAAATAAATGAAGGAAAAATGGAGGACCAAAAAAATAAGCATTGCAATTGCTCTAAATCTTTACTCTTCTCATCATTTAAAGTTCCTTGGTATTCCCTAGCGAAGCCTACCGAAGTCTTTCAATTGACAGCTACCTGTCATGTTGACTGTCATCTGACAGTTAAGATTACCCGAACCTGAGGATAACGAAAAGTCAAATTTCTTCCTGGGTGAGCTTAAGGCGTCTTCTCACTTTACAACTTTCAAATAATCGTTTTTTTTTAATTACATTTTTCGAAAGTATACATATCCAAAATCCAAAAGCATCATACTAAAATTTTATGAAGTTTAAGTTATGAACCGAAAATCTACTTAAGGCGTTGCCCCCACTTGTAGCGCAAAGAAAGGCCTTTTTCATGAATTTTTTTAAAGAAAACTACAAAACTTTTTTAACCCATCAATATACCATCTTAAAGAACACATCTTGAAGAACTTTCAGTAATTTTTTTATTGAAAAATATTACATTGTTTAGTGGCAAATGGCCGTCAATGAAATAATATTTTTATATACACGGTTTGCGGTGACCAACATTGAGGCGAAGTGGATCATCTGAAAAAAAATGCGGATGGATTTAGTCAAATATAAGTATAAACTAGTCTTTAATCGAAGGATTTTAAAAAATATTCATTTTTCACAAAATGGCGGACAGTCAAAGTTAATGGTTCGATTTTAACGAAAAAAACGGCCGTTTTTTGGCTATAAAACGGCCATTTTTTTCGAAAAAAAAAATCGAACGATTAAAGACTACATTTTTATGTATTAAATAAGCCTGCAAAATTTCAAGAAGATCGGTTCATTAGTGTTATAGTAATCTTGGTCACCGACTTCAGAAATGCCATTTTGAGAAAAACGCGTTTAAAGTTTCAATTTCAGTTTACACGAAGAAAATATTTTTTTTTGTAAACTTACATAGAGTCATCTATTCCGGGCCCATACAGAAGTATGGGCCCGGATACTTATACTTCAAAAAAATGCAATAAAAAAAAATCGATTTTTTCAAAATCGCAAGTGGGGGTAACCCCTTAAGTATATATGGTTTACGATGGGCAAGACGAGTTTTGTTTATAAATTTTTAGATCTTTACAAAGACCTACATGTTTCTAAATGTTTGAATCTTTACAAAGATTTAGTTTGCGTTAATCTGTTGTTAGAAATGGTCAATCTTGGTGCCAAATAGCCAAAAAAAAGTTACATCACCCATAGTGTGAACGTCTTGCCCATCTAACCACACCTGATATCACATACGTCAAACTATTTTTTATTTCAGGTGTTCTGTGGTGAAAAAAATTAAAAAATTCGTAAAGACTCAGAAAAGTCTAAAAAATAACACAAAATTTTTGTTTTTTTCAAATCGTGCATTCTGGCTAAGGCTCCAACCTCCTTAATTCCACACGAAGAGATTACTATTGCAATCTCCTACGACAACATTCTTTAGCTACGTTTCTAAAATAATCATCATATTTGTGGAAACAGAATAACGATGTTTCGCCCTGGCTTGAAAGCGATTTCTCGTGTCCATCAATGCAGGGTAGAGCGATGGTCACGCATCGAATAATCCAGCATCCTCGAAACGAACCGTGTCAGTTGGGAAGCCACGTAAAATTATTATACTGGAGTGATACTGCCGACAGCGAGTTACGCATACCAAGTGTTGAAGTCGTCGTCATCGCGCGAGAGTGTCAATTTCTCGCGCCCAACAAATGTGGGACATCGCCCCGTAGACAACGATTTCCTCATCTCGAGAGCAATAGCGAAGGAACTTGGGGGGATAGAGGTTTGAAAAATATAGCACGCAGTGACTTTGGTTTTGACGTTGCGCGCCAACGATCAAACGGAAACATGGGAAAACCACTGAAGTTTCGAAAAATCCTAACGAAACATTTTTATGGAACCTTCGCCACTTCGTTGCCAATGCTAATTGCTCCATTCGTTGTAATAATATTATGAGTAATTCATTCCACCACCACTATGTACCGGATTGAGCCATTTTTCGAAAATTTGATTTCAGACAGAAATTAGCAAAACGAAAAATCTAAAAAATTCTGTACATTTTGTTCACCTTGTATGTCCTCGTGTTATCAGAGATTTAAAAACATAAGAACTCATGCAATTGGATGCCTATACTTGCCCCTAACTCCTCATAGGGATCCAATGGGCCATCGCATTGGATCTATACTAAAACGTACGAATCGAATTCGAATCCTAAATAATTCCCACATTATCGAACAGAATCCGATACGATTCCTGACGGATCCCATCGTATACTGTACGTTGAATTTCGTAAACAAACTATGTAGATTGGGGTCGTCCATTAATCACGTGAGATTTTTTAGGCCACTTTCTGAGCCCCCCTCCCCCGTGGTAATATGTGGTGAGGTTTCCAGCCCCCCTCGCCCACATCACGTGTATTTTTTGTGTTAAGAAATGTGAGACACAACCGATAGGGAGGACGGTATTTGATTGTCAAAAACGAAATAATATATATTGTTAATATATTTAAATGGCATTGTCCTAGGACCATGGGCTCATTTGCGTGTTTTCTACAGTAACAAGTGGACAAGCCTTTTGTAAATCAGATGTAGGCACTTCACTTTAAGTAGGTGGCCAGTCGAAATTAAATAGAACTAAAAACTGTTGTTTAGGTTACTTTTTAGGCACAACCAGGGGGCTGAAATCTTCTATCCCCTACCGGTATGCAAATGTTGCTCTTTTTGACCGCTTTTTTAGTTCTATCTCTCCCCATGGCGCTAGCAGTCATCTTACAATATTCTTACATAGCGTACAGGGCGACCGTATTATATACATAGCCCCTGCGCACGCATCAGGTTGCACGAGTATAACTAGCGCTGCGAGTGGCAGAGTACGAAACTAAAAATGCGGTCATTTTGCGTAGCAAAAATTCCAAAAGGTGCTAGCCCCCTGGGCACAACTTGCCTGTTCAATAGCTCACAGCGGATGCTCTCCGGTTCACGCAGTTACACAAAAAAATACACGTGATGTGTCACAACACCCCCCCTCCCAGCGTGATCCATCGTGATGTTATCCAAACCCCCCTCCCCCTATTTGAGCCCCACGTGATTAATGGACAGCCCCATATACAAAGTGAGTGAATCTTAAACAAGGATAAATTTTATCACAAAATGTATTTCAGAACGTATAAATGGCTTAAGGCCTTAGGCCACAGTAACGGGTATAAAATCATGTGCGAATTAAAAAAAATTGTCTGCCTAAGCAAAAGTGATTCATTCATAAAATTAATTACACATCTATTAAGTATGAATATCAAACTGTTAGATTTTTTTTTCGATGTACAAAATGGCCGACTACTCGAAACTTCTTGAAATAGCTTTTTTCCAATTGGCGTGACAAATAACATTCAACAATTTTCACTCGATTTGCTTCAAATTTAAAAGTTATGTTCCTAATCGCATTTCACAGAGAAGTACGTACGGAATTTCTAATTAATCGAAAACTTTTCATTTTATGAGCAGTTATAACGAAATTTTTCACTGAAAAATCTTTTCTTAAGTTCAAATACCTATAACTTTTGAATAAAACAATATTTTTTAATTCCATACGTACGTCTCTAGGTATTCTAATCTAGATTGACGAGAATTTTTGTTTTTTGTTGTAGGTCAAAAATTGTGGACGCTAAATGTGATGCCGTGGAGCGCCTAAAAAAAAGATAAGAAAAGAAAATGTTAGTAGTCGGCCATTTTGTGGATAAAAAAAATGCTACCAGCTCGATTTTATACTAAATAGACGTGTAATTAATTTTATGAGTGAATCACTTTTTCATACGAAAACAATTGTTAAATTCGCACATGATTTTATACCCGTTACTGTGGCCTGACGCCTTAAGACTTCCCATACTCAAAAGATGATCGACGATATAGCATTCATATAGATTATAGATATTTCCAATCCATCTATTGTTAACGTGAATCCTGAATGTTTCGCGACGAATATACTTCGATATCTGAGTAGGAGTAAGTGATTATCGAAAAAATATTGAACGATCATTAGACATTCGCTGGTGTTTGAAAAGTGATGGTGCTCGTCACTCAACAGGTGTCATCGTCAATTTCTGTACAAACTTGTCCCTGACGTAGTTTCATAGCTCGAGATTGGAAGTAAACTCTTCTCCCCCATTTCTCTCTCCCTCTTTTCCTCTCTCTCTCTTCACTCCCTCGCCCTCGCACACGTGTTACTGCCATCCACGGGCGGACGCACATACACGCGCGCGCACTCGTAGAAATACGAGTGGAAAATAGAGGCGTATATAAAAGGCAGAAGGGGGCAACTGTAGATCGGAGAGCCACGTGTGAAGCTCTCCTACATCTATACATCCTCGAGCATTGTAAAAGTAGGCCACGGTGCTTTCACACACGATAAGGCCTTATCAGAGCATGCGTACGGGTCCGTTTATGCATGCGCCTACTGCATCGAAGAAGCGAGTAGAGCATTTTGTTCGTTTCTCTCCTCTCCCTGCCTCTCTCGCTCTTTCTCCGCATCTTTTTATACTGTTCACGAAATTTACTTTTATAACCTAACATAGTTTTTAATTATATAACCTAGTTAGGTTTTAATTATATAACCTAACATAGTTTTTAGGTTATTAGGTTAGGTTATATAATTTAGGTTAACACAACATTTTATTAATGTTAGGTTTTAATTATATAACCTAACATAGTTTTTAATTATGATATAATAACGATCGAGTTTTGCACAACTTGCTTTACAAGTTTTTTTACGAAAAGTTTCCGATTTTGTTTATACACATTTTTCTTACATCCACCTTAATTCTATATTCTACCCCGCATATCTTTGCTCTCTTTTTCTCACTTTACTCCTGATCTCCATCGCTTTCAACTCCCTCTTCCTCCTTGCGCATTTTTTTACATACTTCCTCCATTTCTCTGAAATACTGGCATATCCCTATATTTATCTTTCCACTCATCATGTTTGTAATTTCCCTCTTTATCGCCACCTTATCCACTCCTCAGCTTCCTTTCTCGCTTTCGTCGGTAAAATGTTCCATCCGTTTTCACATATTGGCAAGTGCTCCATTGTTTCATTTCCTTTCTTGCAAATTCTGCATCTCCAGTCCTTTTCCCCCTTCTTTCCCGCCCTCCATATATTTCCGCATCTTAGTCTTGCCCACATTTCTTTATCCCTACCCTTCACACCCTCTTTCGCCTAATACTTCCTTGGCCTTTCCTCATTTCCCACGATATATTTGCAGTTGCCATTAGATGACGATTTTCTTATTCTTTCCTACTCCTCGTCCAAAATGTTCTTTTTTATGCATTCTAAACCTTTTTTCATCTTTTCATCTATTCTATC